>QLNU02013614.1:15424102-15489010 GCA_006491805.2 Dysdera silvatica
TGTTAATAATATATACATTATTGAAAAGATTCATATGGTTATAATTTTTTAGCTGGCTCCAACCATCCCCTACACCAGCTCCTTTCGCCACCATTTTATTTCATTATTAAAAAAGCATACACAACAAAGGATGAATCCTTTCATAGAAAATATATATTGTTAACATGTATCATTCTCTTCTAGCTTTCCCCCTGATGGAACATGTAATTCTTTCACTAGTTCGCTGTTTGTTAAAACTCTAAAGTAGGCTATTTTATAACTAAAGTCTCCGTGATCAACCACATCCATTTTAAAATTAATTGCAGCTTGGACACATGTTAGCATTGACTCATAAAGAGCCGGACAGCAAGAGTAGGGTTGAAATGATTCGCATATATTCGTTTTATATAAGTACATGAAACCATATTTTTCCGTCATCGTGGAGGTTAGAAAAGAGAAACTAATCGAAAATAACAACCAGCAAGCGTTTATATACAGTCCGCTGTGATGATTTTGATTGGTTAGTTGCTAATAATATATATTTATATAACAAAACATTGATAAAAAATCAATACATACATAACACATACATATACATAAAAATATTTTTAACGTTTATGAATATGAATATAGCTTTTTACATTTTTGCAGTGCTTTTCCACATAAACGAAAACAAGGTAAGTGTAAATATTGCAAAACAAACGATTGAATTATTCTTTCATTTTTATTTTTGTCGGCTGTTAATTTTAGAAGTTTACGTCCACGACATATATGATATAAAAAGTATAAACAAAACAGTCCACATGATTTAGAGAATATACTTTGATAAATCTTTTCATTCCATTCTAATGTAGAAGAGTTCTTTTTCATAAATTTCAAGATGTTTGGATGTTTAGGTGTTTTCCCGTAACTACAAAAATAATAACAGACATTGTTTTTAAAATATAAAGCTATCCAATGACTACCTGGTAAAGCGCTTTCATCCAAATTTATAATGAATGCTGAGAAACCATTTCTTAGCTCAGGTAATTCATCACTCGCAAAAGTTCCTCCATATTGGTGTTTTAAGATAGGATCAGATAAAACGAGTGTTGATAAAGTGATCGTATCCATTTCCATTAATAATCTGTGTAGACACTTCTTGATTTATCGATTTCGATCGTATTTCGAAACTCTGCATAAACTATTACGTTAACTGTTTCAGGTAGAGCTTCGCTAAATTTTAAATCAATTGACAAATTCGAGTTTACTTTCACAGAGGTGTGACTTGCAAAGTTCTGTAAATCTGGACTCAAATCAAATGCGTAAAATGTCAGACCATCTTGATATTCATCATATGAAATGTTAATATCTTGGTCTTGATGAAAACGACCTAGATGAATGAATAGATCTAAGAAATTTCTCGCGTATCTGTTATCAGTGAAATTCGGAGTGTATGGTACAGCAGGAATCATTTGATTTTCCTTAATAACACATACATATGAGGCTTTATAATTTTTAAAATGAAATGGATTTTTCCCTATCTCGCCATTAAAACTACTATTAGAAACCAGAGTTAATATGATTAAAGTCGGGGTTTGTCCTATGAATGCATTCGAGAGAGTAGTCGATTGTAATCCTGACGATAGTGTAAACGTTTTTACGTCAACACGTCGAATTGGCATTTTAATAACATTTTTTTCTAATGCTTTTTCATGTGCCAAAACGATAGATGGTGTGACGTCTACCTTCCTTACGAATAACGATGCATTTAGAATTTTAAGCTTGTAATTATTATTGTTCGACATAAGAACGAATGTATCGTCTGCTCGTTGCAATTTTATTCGTAAATCAACTCCATTTATTAATAATTTCGGTTGTCGAGCAACATCGAAATGTAAACTTCCTATTAAATCAATAGACTTGCTAAGTTTTGTTTTTTCATATCTTTTCTTAAAACCTTCATTATTTTCTGCAGTTACTTCGTCGTAATAATTTGAGGTGTCTTTATAAAAAAGACCTGAGGTTAATAGTGTCTCTTGGGTAGGACGAGGATAAAACAACAAACTTTCTAAAATACATCTGTAAGCATAATTCGCTTGCGATGAAACTTGCTTATCGTTTAAGTAAACGTTGCATTGAGAGAAACAAGTGTTCAGCACATAATTTACAGGGGCTACTTTATCCGCTTCAACAGTATGTGATTCATCGTTTTTAACGATCTTCGCTTTCAAATGGAGAAGGGTATGTGTTAAATCCAAGTATTGATCACCTGAACCAGAAATGAAAAATTCTAGAGGAGTTTTCTCTGACACAGCAGCTAGAGGATGTATTTCAACGAAAGATGATTTATCAATAGATAGTTGGGTAGGAGAGGTTGTCCAAAGATCAAGTTCGCTTTTTACACAGTGACAGGATCGATTATCCATAATTTCAATCGAATATGTCTTTCAGTTTTCGTGTTCGCTTTGGTCTTAGTTTTCTTGTGTTTTGAAATCTTTTTAGGATACTTCTTTCTTTTATACCCGCTCCCACGTTGAAATTCATGAAGAACATCATCAGCAATTCTTTTTCCAGTCTCCTTTAGATGTTGTGTTGCAACATTTTTAAACGGTTTACCTGCTATAACATCTGATGCTACTTTTGAACCTGTGTGTAAAATTTGTTTACCTAGATATTTTCCAGCACGTGAAAGAATAGGTTTAACATATCTAAAAATATCGGAGAAGAAACCATAACCTCTGATGAGACAATCCTTGGAAATGTGAAATACCTCCTCCTGCTTGTGAGCAATAATATTGTGTACAGTCTTCAGGATGTAACATGCTGCTGTATAAACACCTAAACTTTTAATGAGTTTCGTACTAAATTTGTTGATTATTTTATACGTTTTTCGTATTCTTGAACGATAATACTAATATTGTTTTTCCTCCTGTGAAAGTAATTAACGAACCGTTACTGCTTCTCAACTCTACTAAGATGGTGTCTATATAGTTTTTGTGAACTGGGAAATAAAGAGGTGTGGAATAGGTTCTTACGATTTGCTCGTTCGATTCATTCATCACAGGTAAAATTCTCAAAATCGGAGCTGAGACATCACCAACATGTGTGGATTCGATTATATCACAATATATTAATATTTCATTAACACCAGCATCTAATTCGATATCATATTCGCTAATATGAGTTCCTTCCTCAAATGTACTATTTTTAAATCCTAACAGGTCTCTGAGTCCTTCAGAAAACGTTATTTTGTTTTTAGAAGGTATTTGTATGATCGTTTTTTTATTAGGTAAAACTTCAAGATGGAAATGAACTATTGCTTTAAACAAATCATTAGGTGATGTGTAAAGACCTGTTGGTATTTTAATTTCCGAAGTTTTCTCAACGTTAATGAAATCATCTCTGTTGAAATCTTCTGAAATAAAAAAGTTATTTCCACGAATATCACCTTCAATTTCTGAATATTCGAATTCTCTCGTTCCTTTTATATAAATTTCTTCGTCTTCGTCCGAAATATTCAAAATTCGAAACAGTAGTGGAGCATTCTTTTTAATCATTCGTATCATGTAATTATTTCTAACAGATACTATAACTTTATCGTCTGCTTCCTTATGCGAAAACTCTGCTGTTTGACGAGATGTTAGAAGAAAAATATTTCTATTAATTGTCTGAAAAAGTGGAAATTTGATATCATCTCTTTTAATGTTTGTGCAAGGAATCAAAATCTCTGGCATGGTTATCTTTCTTTTATCTATGATGGTAAAATATTCTTGTTTTAAATTTGATGTAGTAGGACGATATTTGAAGGTTTTGGACTGTGTGATAATATGATCTTTCTGTTGTAAACTCAACAAAAATAAAAATTTAGTTGCATTAAGAGGGTTTATGTGAATTTCAAAGTCATTGATTAAATGTAAGGCAACCTCATTGTCGGAAGTTAACTCGAATTTTATACGATTAGTTTTAGTATAAAATAAAATATTTTTATTAATGTTTTCGAAAATATTCTGAACGTTCACACCGTCATAGGATAAAAGAGGAATGAAATATTCACGTTCGGTCTTGTTCAAAATAGCTTCTTGATAAACTCGTTGATACGAGTTATTTCCTTCAGTGATATTAAACCATGATCGAGGAATTATCGCTTCAACTAAACCAACATTCCAGTCTGCCGATAAATAGAGAGGTTTTGATAACTTAGTTATAAATTTAGATTGAGTGTTTTCAGGAAAATAAGAAGAACTAGAATTACTCAGAAGAGTAACGAAAAAATCGGTTTTCGTTTTGCTTATAGCCATTACACTAATGATGAAGCTTTAATCCATGAGTTGTGAGACTTGTTATAGCCTGACCACTTCACGAAATACTCTTTCTGATCTCCGCTTCCACGACTTTTTATAATTTTTTCTATCCCCCAAAAGTCTGTCGATGTCTTTTTCACTTGTTGTATTTCATCAGCGTAAAATTTTCCTTGTAATATAGTATTTTTATCATCTCTCAATATATATGTTTTTGGATTAGTATCACATATCGAATGAATGAAATATATCTCTCCCGACCATTTTGGTAAATATCCTGGGCGAAATTGTGTTTTAGTTTTAGAAACACGTACCTGATCATTGAGTCTGAAAGATGTTCGATCTTCAATTTTCCGTTTCTTGTAAAGTTTCTCTAGCAAAGAGGAATGATGTTCTTCTTTCACTTCTGCTGGTGTCATTCCGATTACTCTATGAATGCTATTATTATAGCTATGAACCAATTCATTAAGAACATCGCTGTATTTGTTTGATCCTCGATAGGTTAGAACACGATAAATTTTATCTTTCAACGTACGTATTACTCTTTCTGCAAGACTAGCTTTCGTTTCTGAGTATGTAGAATAGTGATGAACTTTTTCACATTTTAAAAAAGCTTTAAAAGCTCTAGAATAAAATTCACCACCTTTGTCGGTCTGAAGTTTTAACGGTTTTTCATGTTGGAAAATATCTGTAAACGCATTAATTATTGAATGAGGTTTCTTATTCTTTAGAGTTCTTACATGCAAATAACGAGTGAATACGTCGATGACAATAAGCAGATAATTCACACCATCATTGTATCGTGATAATTTTCTTAAATCTGCAAGATCTGCTTGCCAAAGTTCATTTTTACCGAATGCTAGCGTAAGTCGTCGAGAAAATTTATATTTAACAGGTTTGTGCAAAGTATAAGTATCTTGTTCTTTTAAAAATTCTTTCGTTCTAATATAGGAAGATTTTGTCGCTTTAGCTAAACGCTTTACACCACCAAACGATCCTGGTTTATTGTAATTATAATATGTTGATTTTAGTAATTCAACCATTTCATACCCGGTGAATGACTTCGAGACCTACTTCGATCAAAATAACTCTCTCCTATCAACGGTTCAGAAATCAACGATAGCTCTCGTTCTTGTGATGCACGAATCGGAGCGTGTAAGTTTTTATTTCCGATGAATTCTAACGGTAAGTTTTCTTTTAAAAGTTTCTCAAAAAACGTTTTGAATCCTTTTGGTTCAATTGCTCTTTTACGACTTCGCATTAGATATGAAAATAAATCGACAATATGACTCCCCTGAATAGGAACATTTTGATCAACTATTAATTCTCCGTTGGTACTCCATGACATGTTAGCTCTCTGAAGTTTTTCTATTAGCGATGGAATAAATTTTCTGAAATTGTATGGTACTGATAAAGAGATCTGTTTTAACATAGGTTGATCTAAATGTTCATCTATTTCATGAAACACAGAATCCCCAACAATGAGTTCATCTTCTTTCGACTTTTGCTTCTGTGAGGGTATAGCATCATTTTCAGAATCGACTACTGCTACTCTTACCGGTTCATATGGTTTATGAACTGTTTTTCGATATCTGGTTAACAATTGACCTAATAATTTCACTTTGATATCGTCGGAAAGAGTTTCCTTTTCCAGTAAGGAATTTATATCTTCTTCAATTCTTGATTCTAAGTCTTGACGAGATCGAAATGAAGGAGCAATAAACTCTTCAGGAACCATCGCCATCTTTCTAGCCATTTTTTCTATGTGCGATTACTGATCACGTTTCCAAAAAGATCACTGACAGCTGATATGACAGCCGGTAATATTAACGGTAAAAATCCTCCGGTTTGGTTAACTAATATCTTTCGTTTCTGAGACAAACCAATCTTTTTATTTGCAATTTTTCTGATAGGTAATTTATATTTTCTTAATTTTTCTGTTTTCAACGGTAAATTTCCAGCTAACACATTATGACATATTTCACACACACATTGAATTTGATTCGGAGAAGCAATTTTTAACAATGCTTTTCTTTGTTTCGGATCGGTATGATTTAAAAACGAAAGGAAATCAATATTATTTTTAATATTCTTCATAATTTTGATAGCTCAATATTTTTCATCATTTTGGACAGAACACCCAATATATACCGTTTCTATCAGGAAAACAAGAATCTCTCAGACGAAAAGTCTCTGATGTTAACGGGTGACAATCTAAAAGTAAATACCCAAAATCTTTGGAGGTAGCTATTTTATAAGCATCTTTGAAGTATTGTGGTTTTCCGGGGAAAGCTTGACGACCTAAACAGTTTATTTGGCTCACGTCCCTATTATTTTTAAATACTATAATATAATGTGTGTTCAAACTTATATCTCTCATAACTTTATTTTTAGGGAACAAATTTTGTAAAATTAATATTACACTAACTTTATTATGATGTGAACAAATCGTAAACAATTGAGCAACTTGATCTGTTAATGCACTCATTAAATCATCAATCACTAACAAATCACAATCATGCACGTTGTCTGGAATCCCTTGATGAAAATCAAAAGCTGATTCTTCTAAAAACCATGGTTGGAAAACAGAATAGCACCACTTAACTTTCATATTATCCATACCATAAACATTTTCTCTTATCATTTTTCTCACGAGAAAAGTTTTTCCACATGACGATGGTCCACTAACGATTAATGTTGATGGATGTTGAAATAACATATCCTTAGACTTTATATGATGTATTACATAATTTGTTATATTCATTAGCAAACAGTTGAACACCAACAAAATATGCTTTCAAATGCTTATTTTTATCCTTGAAGAAATATCTAACATCGTACACTGTACGATTCTGTTTCGTACAAACATGAAAAAAATAACTTCGTCCGAGATGTTGAGATACAAAACAAACTGTGCTATCTAAATTAGCGATAACGTTCTCAGTGTTTTCGTTTTTTGAACAATTTGAAAAAACTATAATAAGAACGATACTTAAAATTAAGAAAGTCAAGCAAAGTCCACTAACTATATTTCTTACGGTCTTGACAGATGCAATCATTGATGCTTTCGTTTATACGTTCACTCAAACACTGAATGACATAAAACCTTACACCATGCGTTTTTATGATCTTTCTAACAAGAGTTTTGTTCACTTTCCATGAACATTGGCTATAACTATCTCACGTGACCATAAACTCACATTCCGTAAAGACGAACTTATATGTTCACGTGAATTATAAATCCGTTTGACTTCTAACTTTCCATAAATTCATACAATCCATAAAACATAAAGACACAAAGCTCCTTTTGAATTTTTTATAAATTAATTGAATCCAATAACTTTATTCGACTGTAAGTTTCATACGAGTTTTTTAAAAAAACAAAAAATTGTTCATATGAACTGAAGTCTAAACTGACTTCAAACAACTTTTGTGTTCACATTTTTAGAACCATTTCTAGAAGGAAGGCGAGTGAACAGCGACTCAAACTGAATAATGCGTCTTTTAAAACGCATACGATCAACGACTAACTGCTGCCGAGGATCTTTCCTATCATAATCATCAGCGCTTATAACGATGACATTATCGTTAAAACAAACCTTCTTCTTCTTCTTATCCATCAAAAGTTTTTTTAGTTTCGTGCACTGATTTTCTTAAAGAATACTGCTCCAACAACGATCACTAACTGAAAAAATTAAAACAGTCAACAAATCTTATACACTTTTCATAACATCCAATCAGCAGTTTCATTCGATTTCAACGTCATACGAACCATACACATCATAAACTCATACGACTTATAGGTTTGTAAGGTATGAAAATAATCCAGTTATGATCAAGCCTATATAAGGTATGAAAATAATCCAGTTATGATCATATGAAAATAATCCAGTTATGATCAAGCCTATACTACTCACATTTAACAGTCCAAAACTATAATCTTCTCCCGGTGAGGGTCCCAAACCGCCCCCCGTAATAACATCTTGGATACGCCATTGGTTAATCAAGTGCACAGATGATTAGGACATCGCATTCTGCGCTTCTCATGCACTGGTTGTCACTATTTGTGCATGCTGGACCATTTTAGAACTGGCGCTGTGAGTGGTTTGCGACCCTAGATTCTATGGCAAATATTGTTCGTCTTTGTGGGTACTATCACCCCTCTTATTTTGTCAAAACTATTCACGAATACCATGCATATATATATTTTATTAAAACACACACGTTTAAGAAAAATATATGCACCTCTTAAAGTCTATATTATATGACTTCCTCAGTACAAACCCATCACAAATTATCCCCCCTACAACTATCCTTAAACCACTGTGACCATCCAGATAATATTTATCAGAGCATCCTTCTTGCAAAATGAAGCCTTTCCTTGCAAAATTGCACCAGTGGGTTTAGGATTCTGCACTTGAACCTCTTTGGTCCACACCATCAGAGCCATTTTAACTTCATTTTTGTTAATTCCCATTCATCGACAAAGTACTTTCTGCAATCACGAATTTTATGGCGATTTATGTGTTATTCAATTTTCATAATCCACATCATTTAGAATTCCCAGCTTTTGACGCGAATACGTCTGTAAAATCCATACTGGGTGATATTTCAGAAACCTTGAAGTAACGTTTGCATGCCGATACGAAACCGCTGAATAATTCAAAAATCATGTCAGACTATAATGATTTTGCTATCGTTCTAACCGGTATATAGTTTGTTTTTTGGTTTTACGGCTCAAAGACTACAGTGGTCATGCTGCGCCGGGACCTACTGTTTTCCGAGGAATCCGAACCTCTTAAGGCCTAGGGAACCAAACCCCGGACTACAGTGAGCAGTGCGATCTTTATGAGATCTCTGAGTAAGCGTTCTTTTTGCACTGCTGGGAGTCGAACCCGGATTAGCCGCGCAATAGGAGAACGCGTTACCACACTGCGCCACCGCGCGACGCATTCCCCACGTGAAGGGCCATTTCCAATATGCTAGGACTAGGACGGCAAAATTTTGTGTATTGAGTCTGATATAACAAAATCAATACCATATCTGATGGTATCTGATGATATAATCAGATGTTTTGCCGAGAAGAAAGCTAGACGTCATGCTTTCCATTTAAATACCAGTGTTCGATAGGCTTTTATTTTTTGCTAAAATTAAAATTTATTTCAGTAAAATTGAATTTGATTTATTATATACCAAAAAATAATATATCCATGCATAATCCAAAGACTACAATTCACCAATCAACTAAGAATCAGAACAATCGTTGTAGTATTTCGTGCACCATTCAACATAACATGTTTTCTACTATTCTAGAAGATATCATCAGATGTAAAATACGAAATTTCGCATTTTACATCTGGATAATCATTCCCTAGAATTGTTGAAAACATGTTTGTGTTCTAATAAATTTTTAAACCACACTACAACCTTGTTCTGATGCATACATCAATGTAAGTTAACACTGTTTGACGTTATACTTCAATTATATTTATTGTCAATACAAAAGTTTTTGGCGTATATTGAATGTAACAATTTTTATGTTAATACCACTGGTCAGTGGGGCAAACGGGTAGACAGGGGCGGCAAAAAGGAAAATCCGCCTATGGAAACGTCGAAATGTAAGGTTTATAAGTAGTAGTATTTATGAGAGAAATTCCTGAAATCTCACTTGAACGTAAATTCTAGCCGGTGATTTTTAGTTCGTTTTTTTTTTTTTTCTCCTGAAATTTGGCAATGATTCTGTGGATTACTTGATAAACCGCCGTGGACCACACTCAGAGAAACACTGCTCTAGAGCTATTACAACAAAAATCACCCCTTCATAATAGTTATACATTGTAAAAGTCTTCGTAAAATCACTTTTTCCACTGCTTCTATTGGCCAATCATCTGAGGAAAAATTTTCGAGCTGTGCGTACCATCGCCCAGGAAAGACCACAAATTGATAACCGAAGACTCTTCTGACAATCATGTTTATTTACAAAAACTATTCACTTAAACATAATTAGATGTTTGTTGTCAGTAATAACCATTTATTCAAGTTAGTTATTAAATTTAAAATATGAATCAACTGAACTCCCTCCACTAAATCCTTTGACTTGACTGAGTCATACTTTCGGTCACCATTGTCTCTGGATCCTGTCACTTCTTGTACCGACTTTCCTGTTGCCCTTCACATTGTCTCCTATCCAAACTACTGCAGAAAACGTGTATACAAAATGAACTTACATTTCATTGAATCGCGAACTGTGTTCTATGTTACTGAGTTAGAGCCAGCTATCCTAAAAACAGTATGCTTGCATTACTTTATCTGTTTGTAGCATTATAATAAACTGATCCTTAGCTACAAGTACACAAACACATAACTACTTTCAAAATAGAACTTTAATATCACATTTTCATGTTACCTAAAAAGAAAACTATATTGAAATAAAACAATATTAAACGTTCCATTTACATTTTCATAATGTAAGACTTTACATTGTATCTCTTATGCAACACCCTATTTAACAGAAAATAACAGGCGATCCCAGTCAAAGGTCAGAAAAAAAATCCCTGACTTTTCCAACAAAATTCCATGGATAATTGCAAACAAAACTTAGAATTAAACTTTAGTTTCGGAGAAAATAGCTTCACGCTCACATGAAATTTAGCTACTGAGAACAGGTTAGGAGGGCTTTCCCCCCCTGACTTTTCAAACAAAATTGCCTGGCTAATTGCAAATGTAATTTTAAATTAAACTTCGGTTTCGGAGAAATTAGCTTCATGCTCACATGGAATTTAGCTACTGAGAACAGGTTAGGAGAGATTTCCCGACTTTTCCAACAAAGTTCCCTGGATAATTGCAAACGTAGCGTATCTCGGGGTTACTTAAACCGCTTTTCAATTTAAAACATCTGCGAATTCAACATCATTTACTTTAGAGATTAATTAATTGTTGTAAAACTTGTGTCTAAAGTTACGCTCTATATTTACATGTATGAAAGTCTTCTACAACATGTATGTCGAAAAAAAAAGGGGGGGTAACTAAAGACATCGGTAAAAATTCAATGTTTGACTTAGGTTAGTTGGTGATGGGGTATCAAAATTCATATAAAGAGCTAAAATAAATGTAGATATACTGCTCAAGATATTTATTAGTAAAAATAGTAATGTAAGAATATTTTCCTTTTATATTTTTAGTGTTTCGGATGTTTAATTTACACTAAAAAAGTTCAAGATGTTTAATTTAACATGTGTTGCCAAAATCGGTGTTCGAAATTTACCCAGCATAATGGCTTTATACAATAATTTTCAACACCTATGGATAAATAGCTCAAGATGGCTTTTTTATTTTTGGAGAAAAAGAGACGCTTTCCCCATCCTGGATTCGAACCAGGGTCCCTCCGTTTAGCCCGGAGTGTCTTGGACCGCTAGACGAATGAGGACAGGAAACAACGCTCTCTTTCTCCGTATGTAAAGGTGTTAAGGTATTATTACCCTCCGCAGGGATAACACAATTGCCAAATAATTGTCAACACAAGAAAGCCTCCGGGGCGAATTTTTGTGAGGCTTCGCGGAGGAATTCATTTTTACTCAATAATTTTCGACACCCACGTAGAAACAAGCTCAAACTAGATCTGTTTTTGTTTAGGAGAGAAAAAGATGACGTCCTTATCCAGGATGAAGACGGCAAAAGCCACTCTGGTTTGGTGGCCTTTGTTACCTCGTACAGGGAGCAACAATAAATTTAAAAATATTGAAAAAAACAAAACAAAATGGAAATATAATCTAGGAAGTATAACAACCGTAAGAGTATTGTTTGAGGTTATGTTTAAAAATATTTTTAGTGAATTTAACTTAAAAATGTGATTTTGGCGATTAAAGTTATGGACTGTATAAATTTATGACGAAATTATCCTAAATACAAATAAAGGTTTATAAACTTAATTTTAAAACATACACACTATTAAAATATGTGGCCCAAAGCTTCGTCAAAATATGGAATTGATGGCATGAAAGTTAACAATCAAACTCAAAACAGTGTTGCCAGAATCAGTGTCCGAAATTTACCCAGCATAGTGGCTTAAGTTACCCCAGCAGCTTAAGTAGCCCCGAGATACGGTAACTTTGAATTAAACTTCAGTTTCGGAGAACATAGCTTCATGCTCACGTGAAATTTAGCTACTGAGAACAGGTTAGGAGGGTTCTTTTTTTCCCCTGACTTTTCCAGATTTGACCAAAACATTCCGTTTTCACCTAACTTTTAGGGATGATTTCAAATTCCCTCACAATTCCAGGTTATCCAGCGACGTGGGAACCCTGAAGTAAATTTCTCAAAAATATGACATACAAATAGCTAGACATGTTTAGTTTGTTTGTGTTTTAAGGCGAAAAGGTTGATTGGTTTGTTGGTTGTATTTTTATGGTACAAAAACAGCATGAGTCGTTTTGCGCCAAACAAGGTGAGTATGGCGAAAAGACAGCTTTTTGGTGGAGTCAAACTTCTGTCGTCTAGGAATTCCAATCTGGCAGTAAGAATAGCTAAAAATAAAACAGACAAATAACAATACAGGCACATTTTCAACCCCATTGTCTTTCACATTCACGAATCTCTTTCATCATCACTGTCCCACACAGACTTCTCCTTGTCCCCTGGCATAAAGTCAACTTCGATGTTATATTGAAAATCAGGATCACCAACTTTCTTGCGATTTTTCTCAAAAATTTCGTCCATAATCTCTTTCTTGCGTTGCAACGTCTCATTATCTAGTGCATTTAAATCTTCTTCTGAATCTATCTCGTAATCTTTCTGCACAGAGTTCAAGGCCTCCTCAAGGCTTTTTCCTCGCATGTTCTCTTGCAGCAAACGAATCATTTTTTCAATTTTGTAAGAAGGCACATCTTGCAGATATTTGTCATGATGCTCCCGGAATTCACGTGATACTTGGTTAACGATACTATTCTTGCGAAGTCCACGAACTGGCATTGTCCTTTTGTGCAGTGTTCCTAAGGCATCTTCGTAGAATAACAGAATTGCTGGGGGACTGAAACGAATGCCTATATCCGTTACTTGTATGTTCATGTTCTCAGGAACTATCTCCAGCAAAAGTATCTACAATTGGCTGAAAAATATACGAAAAAAAAAGATTATTTCACACTCTATGTAAAATATATAACAATTGCAGGGTTGCTGCCCCTCACCCTGGAGAAAAAATTCCCTAACGTTTCCAGATTTTTCCCTGATTTTTTCAACAAAACTCCTTAACTAACTGCAAAAACAACTTTGAATTGGACTTTTGTTTCGAGGAAAACAGCTATATGTTCACGTAAAATTTAACTATTCAAAACAGGAGTGAGAAAAGTTTTCCATGAATTTCCAGATTTGACCAAAAATCTCATTTTTCCCTAACTTTTACAAACGATTTCAAATTCCCTGGCAATTCTAGATTCTCCAGATTGCTTGGAAACCCTACAATTGTTAATTTTAATAACATCTCAAATTTTATATATGAGATTAAGTTAAAAATTTTATAGCAATCATCATAAAAACAAATATGCATATACAGGGGTTGTAAATAAAATAGTGAAAACGCACATGAGAAAGTCTCACCAGTGCAAACAGGATATGGGTGTCGTTAGATAGCACATATATAGAGAGCATAAAGCAGTCAATCCAGATAGAAAGGTAGTTGTTCTGCAGGATTGAAATAGAAAGCGTGGTTTGGATCACACTAAAGCATGGTTACAAAAGGTGATCATGCGATCGTGAATTCAAATGAAGGGAGGCCGTAGCAAAAATATGTAGAAATGCTATCACGGATTGCTCGAAGCTTGTGGTAGCAATACCTTAACGTATAGAATGGCTGCACAATGGGTCCAAGCATCTTGTGCGGGTCGAAATGAGACAATGGATTTACCCTGCATAGCTTGCCCATACGTTTCTGCTCATCAAATGGAGGTTGTGGTGGTCTTCTTGCAACAAACCATTGATGGACTGTCTGAAAATTATCCATAGAAGTCGGTCTCAGTCATCAAACAGTGTGACACATAGTGAAGAACATTGTGATCATAGGAAAATTACGTCACACAGAGTTCCACATTGACCCATCAAAGTACAGGAATAGCACTGTTATGCACTGACTGGTTTCAACCCAACAGATACCACAATGAAGGGGATGCATTTCTGCAGCTTATTGTCACCACTGACGAGACTTGGACACGGGCCTACAAGCCTGAGTTACAGCACCAAACGAATGAATGGCGTCACCAAGGTATGATATAAGATGTGTCCCACCGTGATTGTGTGCCATGACTGGCAACGAAACAAACCAATAAGAACGCAGCAAATATATTAAGAAAGTCTATATACAAATACATATTTACAAGGAGTAACTCACTCCCTGCCCCACCTGGGCAGGAAAAAAAATGAACATGTAAAAAAAGAGGGGAAAAAGTGTCCCGCCGAAATAAAGCCACTACTGTTAATAGCCAATATATCCGCCATGATTATATATGACTTGGAAAACACGATGTGGCATACCATTTACCAATCCCTGGAGGACAGTGGCATCAATATTATCCCAGACTTCAATGATGGCAGCCTTCAATTCTGCCACAGACTGAAACTGTCTGCCATTGGCATATACAGCCCTACTGAGGTTACCCCCACACATTTTCTTGGGAAATAAGATCAAGGGAAAGGGCAGGCCACTCCATGACATGCACCCCATTATGCAAAAAACATTCACAAGAGGGTTTTGCAACGTGAATGGGGGCGTTGTCCTGCTGGAAAATCCAACTTGGGCCACCAATTCTCTCTGCAAATGGCAGTAACTGGATTTCTAGCATTTCTTGGTAATCGGTAGCCTTTATGCGGCCTAAGGGGAAAGCCAGGTTAAGTTTACCACCATAGCCGAAGCCTCCCCACACCATTAATGAGCCTCCACCTTATTATCTTTTGGAGAAGATTTCCTCTTCTTTCCTCATGTCACGCCAACAGAGTGCAAGGCCGTCTGGGCCATCAAAGTAATTTTTTTCTCATCTGAGAATATAACACGATGCCACTGGTCTTTCCAGGTTTGATGATATTTGGCCCAATCTACTATCCTTTGCTTGTGGATAGCTTTCAACATGGGCTGCTGTTTCCTTTTTTTATATTGGAAGTTTTTTGTATATTTTACAATCCGTGACAGGGTTGATTTTGTCACAGGGATGTTATCCTCTTTGGCCAATTGTCTGAGAGAAATACCACCTTGTGAAAGACGATGCACAATATCTCTTTCCTGCCTGGAAGTCATTTTTCTGCCTGTACACCTCCTTTTTTGATACCTGTACGCATTGCCCTGATTCACAAAATTGTCTATTACGGTTTTAGATCGTTTGATTTGCTTAGATATTTGTCTGTGTGAAAGACTTTGTTCCTTAAAAGCTGTTAGCTGGCCTTTCTCGAACTCTGATAGCTGGGTTCGTTTTCCCATTGCAATACTGCAGGAGAAATAGAAAATACAACCTTCTGAAGTCAACATTCGACTGGGATAGAACAGGTAAGTTATTTGACAACTTCCTGACGTCATAAACCTGTTTACCTGTAGCAGCTCGAATATTGAGAGTTACCCAAAACACTAATAGGGATGGTGGCTTTATTTCGGCTGGACACTTTTTCCCCCTCTTTTTTACACATTCATTTTTTTTTCCTGCCCAAGTGGGGCAGGGAGTGAGTTACTCCTTGCAAATATGTATTTGTATACAGACTTTCTTAATATATTTGTTTCGTTCTTATTGGTTTGTTTCGTGTCCAGTTACGGCATATAATCACGGTGGCTTTATTTCGGTGGGACACACCTTATGTCTACAAAAGTCCACACAAGGTATGATATATGTCCACAAAAACGTTGAAAAGAACCCAGTCAGGTGAAGGTTATGCTGACTGTGGCATATGACCATACGGACGTTATCATTAGCCAGGCTGTGCCTGCTGGTAGAACCGTCAATGCACTGTACTGTTGATGATTTGGTAAAAATGCAATTATGTTCACCACCTTGGCAATGTTTACAAGCATGGCCAAAATGGAAGCCAACGATGACGGAATGTTAACTTTATATGCGTTTTAGAACCCAGTACATTTCCTGAATCAATATCAGCCTATCTGTTTCCTCAGTTGAAGGAACCCCTCGCAGGAATTTGATTTCCTGACGTTGCATGTGTGCTCTGGGCAATTGGGCACTAATCACTGCGATTAACAAAAACTACCTTCTTGTTGTGGCTTTATGTTGGCATTATACGTGAGTGATAAAACACACGTCTAGACTGTACTCCCGCAAAGCTAACCTGGTACACTGTTAAGGCTACGGCGACCTATTCACGCCCGTGCAATAAGTATTCATTCGCAAATTGGCAAAAAAGATAATAACCCTCAACATCATTATCATCTAATTTGAAATGCAAAAAACCACGGTTGTCAAAATTCCAGGTGCCAAATTTCCCACAGCGAACGAAGTCTTCTGAGTGGTCAGTTACTTGATCGACGTCAGCGTTTCCTATAATGATTCTTTTTCCTAAATTTCATGAATACCAGATTTTAATTACAAACATATGCCTATGTTTTATGTATTTGAGCATTATTTTAATGTTTTATGTCCGAAATGTATCTTCTATTAACTCTGTTAACGTAAGAAAGGGCGAACTATATTGCACTGGCAGAACCATACTGCTCTGTGCCTTGTTAGTGCACAAGGTTACCTTTGCCCCGAGTATAGATGATGAACGATCATCAACTAACTTTAATCATAGGATTGGAACACAATTGCACCTATTGTTGGTGTTGCCATTAATAAATAGTCAAAATAATAATACAATGAAATATGTACTGTTGCCATACAAATTATAAATAAAACAAGTCAGGTAAAGAAATAACACAAACAATTAACAATATACAGGGTGGTTAGTAAAGTCCTTATACACGCAGATAACTGTCGAACGGAGAGAGCTATATGTATGAACGTGATGTGTAGGTATAGTAAAGTGACTATGCGTTATAAGATGAGACTGCGTACAGCGTCCCTAGCGGAAAAATTCAGAACTCAGAGTTGCTATCTCGAAAACTATTCAAGATACGGGAAAAAGTCAATTACAAAGTTGTTAAGCACCAGCTAGTTAGTACGAAATGACTTTTTTTCCATCACCTTAATCGGGCAAAAATCGTGGTTTAGGAAGTTTGGGGGGGAATAGAACGCCCCTGCTTGACAGCTTTCCCTTCGTGCAGATGCGCATAGAGGGGAAGCTTCAAGTAGGGGCGATACTTTTATTGCACACACAATCTCGTTACAAAGCACATGATATGAAGATGTGTACACTACATTATAGGTAAGTATAAAATAATGGCCAGGCATAGAGTGCAAGACAGTGAAACTGTGAGTTAAATGTCTGTAGTTACATAGTACATGGCAAATTATTCCAACAACGTGTATTGCGAGATGGTGCTGTTATATGATGAATGTGTTCTGTGGGAAATGTTACTAAATACAGTAACAGACATGGCAAAATTGGTCAACTCGCTTCTTTAAAAAAAAATGTTTTTCATTAAATAATGTCCTTTTATTTATTCTTTCTTTATTGGCAACTGTCTGTTAACGATCATGGTTAAAAAAGGAAATAATCTTTAAAATTTTCTTATAACTTCTGGAGAAAAAAAACATTTCAGGTGGGAAACAGCATATGGCAACGAATTTTGAAAATGACCCATATACAGCCCACAATGCAGTCAATACACTTCTAATGTGGCATCCAACAGCTTCCCACCATTTAGCAAAAGGTACAAGATTTTGTTGGTGAATATATTGAAGGAATATAATGCAATTTTGCTTTTAACTTCAATAAAACTTACGTATAAGCTATGTTGCCAGTACCTTATTCACAACCCTTGTATATTACATATATATACTTGATATTTGAAATTCAGTTCACTACAATTTTTTGGAATTATTTCACCGAATACTTATACACCCTATCACAATTACGAAGACACAAATAAGAGGTTACGGATTATGGTTAGACCATTGTGTAATTTTTGTTAATGTAATTAAACCAATTAATTAAATTAATTATCATTGTTCTTGCATTGGGCCGCCGAAATGCAAAAATGCCCGGGCCGCTGGTAACGGCCCAGTCCGCCCCTGAACCTGACCATGAAGACATCAATAATGAATTTAAATTGCAATTATCTCAAAAAGCATTGGATCGTTGCAAATATAAATGCGACTTTTCAATATCAAAATTCTCCAAGAATTACAACTATGTGATTCATTTTCAAGTATTCTAGAAATACATATATATGAAAATTAAATAGTATAGCTTAGCAAATGTTTTTAAAATTTAAATCGTATGTCAAGGGGTTAAGTTATATCTGAAGCCTTAGACTCTGGCACAAATTCCCACAAAGTATTTGGGCTTGGCGGGCACAAATTGAAAATCTTTGGGCTATGAAAAATGAGCCTAAATTGATCTCTGATGTTCACGTTAAGAGAAGCATATCTACCAACTAAAGGTTTAAATTCACGGTCGCCACTGGCCCCAGGGCAACTAAATATTGGGGAATGGTGATTAAAAATACGACTTCAGTAGCTATCACTCTCGCCACTTTATTGTTTCCCAATGCAATCCTGTCTGTTTTGACTCTGCAGCAAGGTTACATTCTGAAACCGCAAACTACTTACTATTTTTTTATGAAAAATGTTGATCAAACAAACCCTCCTAAGGCTTCAGTATTTAAAGGTTTTATGGCCACCTGAAAGTGACCATTAACTTAAATGAAGTGGCCTCTAATAAAGAGGGTCCCGCTAGCCAGTGGCGACTAATCAAATACCTGAGTTTTAAGCCTTACCACCAACACTTAAATCTCAAAAATCTTGCAGTTTTTCAGGACTCCTGCATCAATGAGCGAAATGTACACATGCAGTGAAACCTCTATAGAATTAAATATAGGGTACAATATATTTTTTCTTTATTATACACAGATTACTGATAAATGCAACTTACCAGTAATAAATGACGTAAGTAATAAATAAAACAGTATAGCAGAAAATGAAATCTAAAATAATTCCCCAAGATTAGAATACATTATCACGATTCATATACATTTCTTCACATGAAGTTACAAAAAAAAAAAGATTTTTAAGGACTGGAATAAAAAAAAAATGAAGAATCCATCATTGGTATTGATTGAATAAATTAAAGATAATCAATTTGAGCCTTCACTTGAGCACCCATATAGGAGGCAAAGGCTTGAGCTTCATAGGGCATTGTTTAAAAATTTAATTTACCCAATTCTGCTGTGTATTTACTTTCAAAGTTTTGAATTACTTTTTTAAAATAAAGCACTTTTGAATACATTACAAATTATCAAGAAGCAGTATCCAATTATTTTCATATTATTTTAGTATCTTGTCCATTTACTAAAATGTTTTGACAGCCAATGAAGAAGGTAATGATTTTTCTTCAGCCCTTCCCAGCAGAACTACCATCTGCAAACAGGGAGCCCTGATCAAAGATGCAAAAGCCAGGCACCATATTTAGGGGAGCCCCAGAAAGTAACATGTTACTTCAGTTTTATATACAATTTTTACTTTTAGATCTTTTCCTAAAAAAAAAAAAATTGCAGAACAGTAACAGTGTACATTTATTATAGTGTTATCTCCTGATAAGGGACACCCACGGGACAAGATATTTTGTCCCTTAAATGAAGGTATTCCTACTTCGGAGGTACATATGTTGATATATAGATATAGTAAGGGTCAGAGTAATCATCCCTTATTTGGAGGAATCCCTTACAATAGGTAACACTGTATTTACCTATCCAACTTACGATGGGACCAATTCTGCAATGTAACCCCGAAATGGGCTCAGCTCTCTACTGAGGGCCACTACTTAATATCCAAATTTTCGTGTGGAAAAGAGCCCCGCAAAGGCATGATAGAAGGGTCCTGACTGCAACCAATTCTTATATTACCAGTTTAAGAATACAATAAAAGCATGTTAAGATGCAATCACATTTAAACACAACCTAAAAATTAACATTTATGTTAATCATGTTATGTTAATGTTCATCAAATATCGTTTTACAGAAAAGTTATGAACATATATTTTTAAAATGTATTGCAAAGATGCTATGCATAGTTAAACTGTCACATAGTGGAAAAACAAGTTCTCTTGTTTGAATTGTGTGTTCGCAGGACATGGTGCACACAGTTTTTTTGCTGACACTACCTAAACCTAGATGGGTAAAAGTAAAAATCATAGTACAGTATTTATTACACTCACACTTCGTAATTTTTTATTCCACAAAATGAAACGGTTGGGTGTGAAAAACATTGGTGAACATTTTTTATAAAAATCTGCCAAAGTTACCCCACATGTCAATGTTACCCCATTCTATGGTATGTGATTCATTTTCAAGGATTATGGAAATATGGGTACCTCCTTACTATAGCGGCCCCTAAAATCATTTGATGACTTTAGGATTATGCCAAAATCACCAAGATATGCCTATGATATTGCCAAGCTCTATGTGAATATATTATATAATAACAAATTAAGTATTTTTCACACAATTATTACAGTCAAAATGGGGACTCGTTCCCGTTCATATCACATTCGATGTGCTCTGCCTGAATCAGTAAAAGGCTGATTTAATATTAATGCAATTAGTACACTTACCTGAATCATAGGAACCGAACTGGGGGGAGACCCCCCCACTTGTTGCTTTGAGCTCATGCCCATTCCAATCACATTCGTTGTGCGCTGCCTGAATCAGTAAAAGACTGAATTGATATGTTATAGCTATTTTCGCATACTTGTTTTGTAGGCAAAAAATTTCTTTCTTGAAAAAATGATATGGCATCCACCTCTTTACTCAGTAAATTAAAGCTCGTTATTCGCACATTCACAAAAAACAAGAATTATTCTAAAATACACAATGGGAATTCGAAAACCACAGCACAAATTTTACACCATGTAAATAACAGAAGACGCCCAATTTTGGCAAAATTTCACTAGTATCTTGGTGATAATCTCGGGTTTTTTTTTATCAATTTACTATTTATTACATTAAATAAAATTTTCAAGTAAATATTTGGGGGGGCACAGGCCCTGCAAGCCCGTGCCATAATCTGGCCCTGGTGATGGGCGCAGTTGTTTTGAAGAAAAGGGCCTTATAAATATAATTTAAGTTTCAAGTTTTTTCTCCATAACATTTCTCATTTCATCTCAATATCATTAAACAAAAAATACCTCACAACACAGTTTGCTTTTCAAAATTCTAAATTTTATCTTACCTCGTTAAATTTTGGCATCAGCAAAACAGCCTTATCCCTCAAGCCACTTAAAACGTCCCCATTTTGAGGAAGAATCATTTTAGCTGGATCGTGTCTGCTTGCAAGTTCTTTCAAATTACTGTTGCTTTCCAAAAGTTCGTTCAAGTTCCAAATTCCCATTCTCTTGCTCTTTCCTTGCAGAGCACAAACGAATATTGCTGATGCTTTGTCGACGAATTCTGATAGATAGGAATTTTCGCAAAAATAAACATTGTCTGCAGAGTTTCTGACTGTAAACTCAGTCTTTCGAACGGCTAGACCAATTCCAACAATAGTAGACCAATGGGCTTTATGTCCGTTGAAGTTGCAAGGTTCATGATTGTGGAACGAATCATAAGGCACAAGGGCTGGATACTCCATAAGGAGATGAGCAATGATTTCCTGTTTACAATCTCCCAAATTCGTTATGGCCACAGCTTTACATGGACATACACGTTCAGCTAAAGCTGCCATGTTATCAGCAGAGAACATTTCCCCTTGTAGCGTAAAACCCATCTCACGAGCCACACGTAAAATCGTTGATGACGAGACTGGATTTGGAGACACTAGCTGTGTAGCCATGGATAAAGCCACAATTCCGCACTCGGGTCCATTTTGTAATATAGGCTTCATGGCTTTACAATTGGACAACAACAAAATATCACTATTTTCGTTCAAGTAAAAACGAAATGCAGAAGTTGCTGCAGACAATAAAGTTTCAGATGTGATTTCACTGGCATTCATTTTCAAAAATAGGAAGACAATTATAGACTAAGCAATATTCCCTTGCTTGTTTTGAAATTAAATTCTTGTAATAAACAGCAAATGATCCACAAAAACTACTTTAAAAAAAAATATCTTATTAACCTCCAAATATGACCTGATCAAAAAAGAACGCGAAAAACGTACTGAGGCGTAAAAATGATCAAACTCTTGGCGCAAATTTCTGAGAACAAGGAACATCAAAAGTTCATAGATACCAAAAATCTAACTACGGTCACTCTTTAGTAGTCTAAATACTACAACATTTTTTGATCTAACTACAAGCACACTTTAGTGACCTTACTACGACCACACTTCAGTGAAAAAATTATCAATTAATTTAAAGGCGTAAAAATATTGAAGTTCTAAACATCAACTTACAGAGAAATTGAATTCCAAACACAATATATCAAAGCCCACATCCCACACTTCTAAAAACGGAATATCGTCTTCAGTTCTTTATAGTCACCATTGCACTTAGCGCTTACTCTCCAACGAAATTGAATACTTCTGTTCGGTTCGATGCGGGACTCGTTTCTAACTACTGTGTACCACTGAGCAGATCCGTAGAAGTTGTTAGACTAGTTTAACTTAGAACAGTTAGAGTTAAAAACCCGGGAATTTTGGACACATTGGAAACTTTGAGGCAAGAAACCAAGATAGCTAGAATAAAGGAGGTATGTCCCGTCCGCACCTTTCTTCCTATTGGTTGATTGTGTCCAATCGACCAATAGGAAGAAAGGTAAGGACGGGACTACCTCCTGTATTCTAGCTATTTTGGTTTCTATGCTCAAAGTTTCCAATGTGCCCAAAATTCAAGGGTTTTTTGATACTCTAGGAACAGTTGACTAAACAAAATATAGTAAGGGTAACGATCCGAGGACCTTCACTTATTAAGTTCACACAGAACCTACCATTGTTATTTATATTTAGTAAGCGATCGACAAAAAAAGGATTATCTATTGTACGGCCTTCCCAACTCCCCCGCAAAAAATCGATTTGCTTTGATTGATAGTTTCGCTAGTGAACTTTTCCAGGCACTGGCATACGCAGGGGGAGTGTTGATAGGGATGGTAACACCTCCCCACCTTGCAATGAAATTTCATATATTTAACATGGGAATATTTGAGCTGCAGCTCTATAACACCCCATTAAGCGTATAAACCAAGATAGCTATTCTGGCTATCTTGCTTATAACCCCCCCCCACCCCATTATGAACTTTCTGTGTATGTCTCCAGGTATACAATGTGTAACATATAGTAAAATTTGTTCTTTGAATAACATTAAATTTAAATTGATTATTAAAATTAATTTATAAATTTGCTTTCTGTTCGTCCCGTTTTACCAAGGATTCAGGGGCGCACTGGACCGCCGGTGCGCCCTCACAGGCTATAAGACTCGCGCCCTGTGATAATTCAAAGAAAGGGTTTTCCCAGGATTCATAAACTGGGGAGTGTTCAAGATTTTTGCGGAGGATGTGGATTAAATTTCAGCAAGTTATATTCATTAAACGCATTGTGTTTAGATTTCATTAAGGGATGTTTCAAAAAATCTTAAGAGGGGATGTAAAAATCCCTGATTCGAGGTATGCGCCCTTTGAGAGGACCCGGTTCACCCTCTTCAAGGACTGTCCAGGTTTAAAAATCTCGGACAAATTTGTCCGTGTAAGATAAAGAATGAGCTTAAACAAAGGAGGAGGACATCAGTTCATATGATGTGCTAAACAAATCGGTTGCCGTAGACGACTAAATTTTTGAAGTTCGCTAACAGGAAATCTTCTTTTCTTGCTAAGTTCAATTGAACTTAGCAAGAAAAGAAGTTTTCTTTTTGAGGTGTACTAATGCCGTTCTTATCCGGCGAGTGCAGTTCAATTCAAATTGTTGATCCCTGAACAGGGGCGGACTGGGCCGGTGTGACCTCATAAGCGATAAGACTCGTGCCTCTGAATGAGCAAGGACTCGCGCCTCCGAATGGGCAAAGACTCGCGCCTCCGAATGAGCAAGGACTCGCGCCCTTTGAGAAGACCCAGTCCGCCCCTGTCCCTACATGTATATATTTATGCAAGAACATATACACTAAGCATTCAAAGTATTTTTATTCATACTAGGGTTTAAACTGGCTCAAAAAATGCTATCGCAAGAATATTAAAATAGATTAAAAGAAGGTTTTAGCAAAATGTAAAAAAAATGTTAGTTGCTTTTGTTGGTAGAAAAATCACACTAATAAAATTTTTTACATCAACAATACTTTGTAATATAAAGAACTAATTATTTTAGAAAACAACATATTTATGAAAAAATAAGTATACAGTTTGAATTGAGACGTCATCAATTTTATTCTAGTTTAAGTGCGCTGCCACAGCCAATCAGCATTCATTTCTATCACAAAGATCACCAACGAACGAAGATTGAATGTGATGTGTGCACGTTTGTATTTGATGAGTATTGTCATTGCGTATCCGAAAGTATATACACACCTCTGCTTCTATGTATCCTAAAGTATATATAGAAAGAAAAAGTGTGTGTGGATGGGGGGGTTATTGTGAGAAACGTACTTTAAAGTTAAAAACAAAATAACGGTGAAATGTGTAAACCCAAGATATTAAAAAAAAGGCAAAGTTTTTTGATAAGATATTAAACAACTGTCGCTATTTTGCAATGGACACTTTTTTTTTTTTCTTTCGCATTTTACATTAATTCGCCGCATTTTGCGAAAAAAACGACCGTAGCTTAACCTTTTAACTTCCAAATACGAATAGTGCTAGAGATTCCACTCGCCAAAAATTTCATTGGATTCCCCCGTTTGCCCTCACCTAACCCCCTATCGCGCATAAATAAGTTGCTGGCTATCCACAGGGTAAGGAATGAATGGCAACTGGGTTTTGAATGGCGAGCTTTTCGTAATGAGACCTTCAATCTATTTCAAACATTACTAAGAGAAAATGCTTTCTGCCCCCACTCCTACATTGATCGTTTCAAAGCTTGCTAACTTAGAAGGGAGCAGACACTATGTGTCTCTTTTCTTTTATTGAACTGATGATGAATTGAGCAGGTGGGAATTTGGGAAGGGTGACCGCCGGATCTTTTATTTAACTTGCTTATCTACTACAAACTTTTCTCCATACACACAATCTGTCTACACGCCCCATCTCTCTTTTCCTAGGTTCCCATCTCTCCTATTCAAAGACAAAACCATTCATACACTTCAGGCCACAATCTCTATGCACATTAGGGCGCACCCCCCTCCTGATTCTTACATACCACACCGAGCGCCATATTTTCGAATAAGCCATAGACTAGGGCGGCAAAATTTTGTGTATCGGCCCTGATATAACAAAATTAATACCATACGATGATATAATCAGATGTTTTGCCATGCATGTTTTACGCCATGCTTTCCATTTAAATACCAGTGTTCTATAGGCTTTTACTTTTTACTAAAATTAAAATTTATTTCAATAAAATTGAATTTGATTTATTATATACCATGAAGAGATAATACTTCAATATAAGTTAATATTGTTTAATGTTTATGTTTCAATTTATGAGTTTGTTTTTCAATATTTTTATTGTAAATACGAAATTTTTTGGCGTATATTGAATATAATAACTTTTATGCTCCTATTTGAGGGCGCGACGTGTAAGAAGAGGCGGCAAAAATAGCCTAGGGGCGGCAAAATGGTAAATCCGCCCATGATTACACCCCCCGCCCGTACGACCGCTTAAAAACGTGAAAGACTATTCTTTTACGTTTTTAAACTTTTTAGCCGCCTAAAAACGTTAGAGTATTAAATCAGTAGTGAAGTTCCCTGAGCATGCTGAAAAATCATGAAATGACGCTCTACAGAAGACTGTCTTAAAATATTTTGACCCCTCCTTCATGGAATTGTTTGTTTCCCACCCAGGCCATTCTTTTAAGTGTATTTTTAGCCCACAGGGGAAGATGGGTGTGGGTTGGCCAAGAAAGAGGCAACCAACGTTTTCAAGGAGATTGAATTGTTGAATGAAGACAAATGTGCTTTTTAATCAGACCCCACCCCCCTTAAGCTCATACCAGATTAAGTCCTGTACATTACTGGTTTATAAACTGGTCTGTGGTCTAAATGCTTTTATGACATGAGAAAATCCAATCAATCAAATTTAAAAACCAACGCCAAACTGTCGTCAAACCTAAAGTCTTCTAATCAAAATAATTTGATTAGCAATCTTAGTGAAACCGTCCTTTGTATAGCATCCGCGTTGCCTCAGCAACGGTTGAAAAACATGGTCGTCATTTCCCATATATAACCACTTTCTTTATACAGGTTCGCTAAGTAAACTTACATTTTTTCTCCCGAAGAATCTGGAACTTCTGAAGTCCAGTAAACCAACCCCACGCCCTTCAGTAAACAGTAAGTTGGTAGGCAATCCCCCACCTCAAGTTGGGAGTTAAACCAAGTTTAACAGTCCGCTGGATGAAAGCGTTACCATTGCATTAACGAGCGCTGTGAAGTGCCCTTTATTTCAATGACCGAAAATCTTATAACTGTACTTTGTACTTATAATTGACAGTTGAAAACTTAAAAAAAAAAAAAGAGAGAAAGAAAGAAAGCACCGAGATGACTTACAGGTGCATTTGAGATGTGAACGACGATATAATTTAAAATAGTGTAAGAATGGGAAAAAAAATACCAACGGGAAGAATTTGTATAATTTACGTTTTAAGACAGTATTATAGGAGCTAGAGCCCCTAGAATTCTAGGCCGACGCCTCAGACGCCATTTTGTTGTACACTTCCGGTTTCATAACGCAACGTTTATCATTCGAAAAATGATGGTCCGTTTTCTTCTTCTTCTTTCAGGATCTGTTGCAAATCTAAACATCCCATGTTCATTACTCAAATGATTTGAAAAATTCACAGTGGTACACCCACGCATTTCAACCTATTTTAACACCATTTGTAAATTACTTAACTGCATAACAGATTGTAAACACTACTCACTGAATTATAATAAAACAGTAAAACATTTTCAGTGCGTATAACGAATCATTATACGCACTAAAAACGTTAATTTGCTGTTTTATTACTTAACTGCATATAGCGGTGAATGGGATCGTGGTACGATGGCATCAAAATGGCGGATGCGCCAGCTCTCCTTTCTTAGAAGTCTTAATGGGTTCGGAAGTTTTAAATAACATCCAAACATGTACATATAACTACGTTTACTGATTGTCAAATTCAATACATTAAGCCAATAACGGATATTATAACCAGGCCCTGCGCGACCATAAGGCGAACTGGGCGGCCGCCTAAGGCGGCATCACGATAGACTTTTTGTTGCTTAATGCACCACTATACGATAATCGAAATAAACTCAACAACAAATAAATGGAACTAAATGGATTATCGCTTGCCCTGGTAAAGCCGATGGTTACTTTTGATTTTACAGACGAGAAAAAAAAAAAATAATTTCAACGAGAAAGTTTGGAGGGGCTCTTCCTCTAAACACCCATTTTGTCCTTTAGCCCCCTTGACTTCGTAGTGCTCTTAGCTAACTGAGCATCGACAAGGTGTCAAGCACTGGCGGATTCAACGAGGGGCGATCGCCCCCCAACCCCGAGATAAATAAGAAAAAAAATTAAAGACGATGAAGAATATTTTATATGTTGTTTGTTACAACTGTAATAAATAAAAGTCTTACACTAAAGTCTCCAAGTCTTGGAGAAATGCGATCAAGACGTTTTTCCACGAATCTACAAGCTACTCGCCTTTCAAACTACGTTTTCAGTAAGTATTGCTTCAGCAGAACGTAGTTTTTTATCCTTGAAGCGCCGTCAAACTTGGCTTCGAACGCGGATGACAGAAGAGACTTTTAATACACACCCACAGAGACATTCATATTGATGTAAATAAAGTGATTGACAAATTTTCAAAGAAACCAAGATGGCTCGACTTTGCACTATAAACTTCAAGTTTTTTAAAAAGCTGCTTGTAATAAAAAAAGTAAAATAATTACGATGTTTTTGTAGTTTAAATTTAAACTTGTTCTATTAATTACATTGTAAATTATCGTTTTTGGTTATTGTATATGTCTCCTTTACTAGCTTATCCTTCTGTCATACTCAACAATAATCTACCCTAAGCCATATAGTTTATTTTATATAAATCGAACACTACGCAGATTAAATCAAACAACAATGTCAATCAATCAACGTTTATTGGCGTAGTGATACCAACGCCGATGGTATGGCGTGATTAGATGGTGAAACGTTCGAAAGAAAATAAATATTTCTGCCTTCGGTGGGACCTGAACCCACGACCTTCCACTTGCCGGGCGGAGGCTCTACCCACTGAGCTACGAAGGACAATATATAATCTCTTTACGAACGTATATATATTGTTGCCAGTTATTTCGCAGAATGGTGTAGTACATAGACTACTATTTAAACCAAATTGCAAAGAGACTGGTATTAAATTGATCGAAATGCCCGTTGCAGCATATGTATTTATTTTATATAAATCGAACACTACGCAGATTAAATCAAACAACAATATAAATCAACGTTTATTGGCGTAGTGATACCAGCGCCGATGTTATGGCGTGATTAGATGGTGAAACGTTCGAAAGAAAATAAATATTTCTGCGTTCGGTGGGACCTGAACCCACAATCTCCCACCAAACGCAGAAATATTTATTTTCTTTCGAACGTTTCACCATCTAATCACGCCATAACATCGGCGCTGGTATCACTACGCCAATAAACGTTGATTGAATAACATTGTTGTTCAGCTTTAATTCATTGTCGTAAATTAAGTATTTTGGCGAGTATAAAGCAGGGTTGTCCAACCTTTTTAAGTAGCGGGCCACTTAAAGAATTTTCACGGATCTCGTGGGCCAGCGGTTTCTTAAAAAAAAGGCAAAAAAAATTACACTTAACAGCCTCCCTTTAGAGTTTCTTCCAGTTATTTGTTTGTGTACTTTCGATATAGAAAAGGATCACACCTGCTGTCCTCACGATTTTTCCTTGTTTCTGAAAAAAAGGAATCTAAAATTTTTGTTTGTGAATTTTTTTTATTTCAAACAGTTGTAGGCAGGCCGGATTAAGGTTTTCCGCAGGCTGGATTGTGGCTCCAGGGCCGTATGTTGGACAATCCTGGTATAAAGGAAGGCTAGTAATATAACAACATTTACCTAAACTATTTAACAGTCCAAAACTAAAAATTTTCCCAATGAGGGCCCCTGAAACCAGCCCTCCCGTAATAACATCCCAGACCCGCCCTAGGTGTCAAGTTATAAATGGTTCTGCATTGTACATCTCAGCTGCATATATATTTTTCCTCCTAAATGTTCTTTCTTGGAATTTCCTCCCCCAGAACACATCGTGAGATTCGAAACGATCTTTCATTCGTGCAAGAAAATGTCAGGTTTGGAGGAGGAGGAGTAATGGTCTGGGCTGGTATCTCCATTAATGGTCACACTGACCTCCACTTCATTAAAAATAGAACTTCGACAGTGCAGCGGTATAAAGATGAGATTCTTACACCTTTTATAGTCCATTACACTGTAGAGATTGGGGATAATTTCATGTTAGTGGACCATAATTGCAGGCTACATCGTGCTGCGCTGGTGGACGATTTCTTTTATGACGAAAGAATGATACGAATGGTTTGACCAGCACATTCTCCTGACATGAATCCAATAGAATATGTTTGGGACATGCTAGGCAGACGAGTTGTTGCCTGCCTATGTCCCCCACAAATAGTTCCACAGCTGGAGAGATCTCTTCAGGAGGAGTGGGACGGAATACCCCAGTACCTCATCGATAACCTGATAGACTCCATGCCTAACAGATGTTCAACGTTGCTGTTAGTCAGGGGAAATCATACTCCCTATTGAAATGGATTTTCTACCAAAAAAAAAAAATCACATTTTTGGTTGTTTTTCTCAATTACGCAAATTGTGTATTTTTCATTTTCTGCCAAAAAGACTCAATAAAATGGATTTTTTTTCTTCTTTCATTCATGTGTGACTTCATTTCTTATAGCGCACTATGTCTATAAATAATGTATTAGCTACCAAAACTCGTAATATATTTGCAATATCTATCAAAAACTTTAATACCATTTTATCTTTTTTGCGCAGTGTATATTGAACAAACATTTTTTCCTGAGGAACGAATGAGCTTAATAATTTTATATAAATTATATTAGTTTTGGTGCAAAAAGGTAAGTTTTTGGAAAAAATTTATTCAAAAGTGTAAGTCTCAAAATTTTCGGTATGAAAAGCACAGTTCAGGAAAACAACCTTAATAAGCTATTTATTATAACAATAAATTTCGAATTTCACCGCCTTTGGCCTTTACATTTCAAATTTCCCTGACTTTTCTAGTCAGAAAAAAACTTCCTTAACTTTTCAAGGTTTTTCAGATGCGTAGACACCTGTCTTTTAGGTCTCCAGGAACCTCAGTATAAAAATTATTATACACATAAATCCTAGTAGGTTAACAAAATCAAGTTTTGTTTTAATCATGTTCATTAGCAAGACCCTGGTTAAGGATAAGCTTTTTCAATCATTTTCACTAGTAAAATAAGAAACAGATAAGCTTTTTTGATCATGTTCACTAGTGGAACCCCAGTTCATCTTTTTTAATCATGTTCACTGGCAGAACCCTAATTAAGAACAAGCTTTTTCAATCATTTTCACTAGTAAAATACAGGTCAAAGATAAGCTTTTTTGATCATGTTCACTAGTGGAACCCCAGTTCATCTTTTTTAATCATGTTCACTAGCAGAACCCTAATTAAGAACAAGCTTTTTCAATCATTTTCACTAGTAAAATACAGGTTAAAGATAAGCTTTTTTGATCATGTTCACTAGTGGAACCCCAGTTCATCTTTTTTAATCATGTTCACTAGCAGAACCCTAATTAAGAACAAGCTTTTCTTAATTATGGTTAGGATGGAAACCTGGTTAAGGAATCCTGGCATATAATGTAGAAATTAAGAAGCAAAATTGTGTAATATTTTTTCACCCTTGAAATGTTTATTTTAAGGCATAAGTAAAGCTAAGGTCATAATGCACCTGGACCTACATTTTCCTGAAAAATCTGACCTTTTCAGGGCTTAAGGAAACAATCCATGGACTGCAGTGAACAGTTAGTCGGTAAGAGCTTTTTTTTTTTCCACACCATAGGAAGACCAATAAACGAACGCTAGACAGACATTTAACTACTATGGCAATGTAAGACTTGTGGAGGTAGATTAATGAATAGGCAAAATGTATTTCTAAAATGGATAATTGTTTATTGACATGTCCATGACTACACATCACTGGCCTGTTACAATAATAAAATCAAAACTAAAACATGCGTATAATGCATCAATTAAAAGCAAATATTGCACGAGTTCGAATTAATAAAGTACATAAATAGTATAATTTACTTACTAAAATTTTAATTTAATAAATTTTAAATAGTACAAGGAATGAATTTGATATTTTCAATAAACATGAAATATATGAATTTGAAATCTAATGTTTCCAACAAGTTCACTATTGTTGAAGAAAAGGATCGCTGATAAGTAAGCATGAGAAAAAAAGTGCTTACAATTAATTATAAGCAACTAGTTGTGGGTGTATTTGGACGCTGTTTTTTGACGTTTTGACAGGCTTCTGAGCAAGCTTCCTTCGGAATCAAAGATCAGTTGCACAGACGAGTCGAAACATTAAAACTATATACACTCAAGGCAAACACACCCAAAAAACTGTTGCTTATAATCATTTTTGAATTGAACATGTCCTTAAAGTTACAAATTTGATAACCCTGATTTTATTTAAAGTCCCCGTTATTCTTCAAAATCAGACTTTCACACGAGAAAATTGTATACTATCACAAAGGGGGAACGTTTTCAGTCTTTGAGGTGGCAGAAAATAAATATATGACGTACACAGCACAGATATTTATACACAAAATATGGCGTAAATGATCCTAATTTTCGACTTACTATAGATCGAAAAATAATTTATGGTGTAGAGCTATATATATGTGTCAATGAAAGCATGTACACCGTACTAGCACCAATTTGTATATATTTAAATTGTACACTTTCTACAAGAATGTCACTGTACACTAGGAATTTACAAAATATGGGGATAAATACTCGTATAACCTAGCAAGGAAGTGACCGACTCATTTTTTTTTAACGCATTAAAAGAAATGACCGATTCGTAAATCTCCATTTCTTTAACTTATTTACAGAAGTGATGGATTTCTGAATACCTTCTAATTTACAAATCCAAGGAAATGATCGGTTCATGAATATTATTTCTTTTGAAATTATTTAAAAGAGAGTGACTAACCATGAATATCTTTCTTTTACGCATTGAAGAAAGTAACCGATTCATGAGTTTTATTTCTTTTAACACATTTAAGGAGGTGATTGACTCCTGAGTACCCTTCTAGATTACATATTAAAGGAAGTGACTCGTTCATGAATATCATTCACTTTGAGATATTAACAGACATATGATCGATCATGAATACTACTTTCTTTAACGCATTGAAACGAAGTGATGAGTTTGTGTTTTATTTTTAAAAAACATATTTAAGGAAGTGACGGATCCTCTTGAATACCCTTCTCGTCTATAAATTAAAGGAAATGACTGATTCATGAATATCATTTCCTATATCGCATTGAAGGAAGTGACAGACTCATGAGTATCACTTATTTAACGCATTAGAGGAAATGATCTATTCATGAATAAATTCCTTGCAGATGTTAAAGAAAGTGACAGATTGATGAGTATCACTTATTTTACGCATTAGAGGAAATGACCTATTCATGAGTAAGTTCCTTTCAGATGTTAAAGGAAGTGACAGATTCACGGGTAGCAATTCCTTTAGTGTGTCAAAAGGAGTGACTGGTTCATGAGAGCTTTTAAGGCACATGAGCAGCTGTTGGCTGATGCCAAAGTTAGTATTTCTGTTTGTATTTTGTAAGCGGATTTACGCTGTGCTTGATCCTGAAGAACCGCTGATGAAATTGAATACTTCTAGTGAGGTTCGTTTCATGGCCTGCATATCTTTGTTCGGCTGATTAGGCTGCAACGAGAATGTTAAAAAACAGAACACTATATGATCACGATCAGACTATATATATATATATAATACTGCAATACACATATCACATTAATAGTTCAGAAAAGGTAGAAAGATAAACTGCTATCTGCTGACAACTTCATCAAGCCATATTGTTTGCTTTATATTTAACGACAAAAAAAATGCTAGCATCACGCTGTGTTACGACCTACACAGAGTTCTCACTCGCACTGGGGAAAAAAAAATATCCCTAATTTTTCCCTTCACCTTGCCTGGAAAATTCCCTAACCAATGGCAAGTAATTTTCAACTGAACTTCAGTTCTGGGGAAAAATGGCATCACATTCGTGTAAGATTTAGCAATTCAGAACAGAAGTTGAGAAGGTTTTTCATGGCTTTTCCAGGTTTGACTAAAAGATCTCATTTTTCATTGACCTTTTGGGATGATTTCAAATTCCTTGACAATTCTAGGTTCTGTGGAAACCATGTTACAGTTTTCTGATGGATCTGAACATCTGTCGCCTAAGGAAACAAACTGTAAAATATGGATTGCTTAAAAACATGACTAGTGTTCTACACTAACAAGATGGAAACCCACGTTTCCTGCACAATAGCTGAACGTGTTACCGATATGACACCGTTTGTTTATGATTTACAGCTCAAGGACTACAATGGTCATGATGGACTAGGACCTAGGGAATCAAACCTCGGACTACAGTGAGCAGTGCTATCTTTGAGTAAGCCTTCTTTGCACTGTTGGACATCAAATCTGGATTAACCACGGATACACAATGCGAAATTGTTACCACACTGTGCCACCGTACGGACTCATCAAGCTACAAAGGAATGCAACTGACTTTCAGCATGGATAATCAGAGAATATTTCTTAAATTTCAATTAAATTCTTACAAAATAAAAAAATCAGCATAGTGAGAGTAAGTAACTGAATGACAAAAAAAGATACAGTGAAAGAAAAACAATTGGTTATACCTTCTCCAAAAGCATTTCGGCAGACGAACTCACAAACTGTTGAAAGTTCTTTTTGAGTGAAGAATGATATTCGTACTGATCTGAGGTAACTAATCGACCATTTAGTTCCAAAGCATCTTGAGAAACCTTAATAAATCTCCTAAAGGGAAAAATTATTAGTCAAGAGAGAGAGAAAAACCTACATTTACAATGGTTCCATTAATTCAGTGTCTCAACCTTTGGAAGACAACAGCTCTGATACCTTGTTTGGTTTTTGTAACTCTCACCCAGAACAGAAGAAACAATTATACAGTATAAAATATGCATATGTTCACATTATATATATATGTGTTTGTATTATAATATATTACTTGCATACAACATATGTTGTCAGCCCTTGTTATGTGTGTGTGATCCATTTCTTTATAGTATGTTGTATATTTTAAACCTGTTTAGAATACACGGAGATCAAAGGTGCTGGACATACGACTCCTTACAAAACCTATTCCACTAAACTTCAGTCAGTACATTTCGTACATCTGACTTCCTTCTCGAATTTAATCAGAAATGCTTTGAAACTGATGGTTAACTTGGAAAAATGTTTTGTTTTGTAAACGAAACCTGGAACGTCACGTCATGGACACGACAGGAACTAAATTCATATTAAATATAGAACTATTGCAAACCTTTTCTATGCTCCCATTTCTATGTACATGTAGTGAGTAATTCATCTCAAGATGATATTTCAAATTCTTTTCAAATTTCATTCGCACATGCACTTGTGATGTATTTTGTTTGAGGTCATTTTCCCAGAACCCAGGTGGATTCCCGTTTATGTTTTTACAGTGCAAAGATAACAAAGGTCACACTTAAACCGGGATCTACAGTTTTTCGAACCACTGCTTCCAAGAAAACTAAACCCCAGACTATGGTGTGTTGGTGTGTAGAAAAATGGCATACATTCTATGACGATACGAGTCGAATCCAGCTTAATAGCATGAAAGACGAATGTGTTTTACCATCATGGCGCTGTAGGGCAGTAGACATATTTTTCTGAAGAATTCGAACGCCCCAAGGCAACAGTTCTCAATTAGTTATCATTGTGGACCACTTTGAACCTTTTTTTCGGTCAATGGGCCAGAAGCTATGAAAACCAAATTATCTTACGTAATATATATATATACATGGAGGAGGGAACTTATCCCCCTACAAATTTTCTGATTCAATGAAATAGCATTGAGGTAAGAGCTTTAGCCTCCTCTAGAAAAAAATTAGCCCCCCCCCCTAGAAGAAAATTAACCTCCCTGGAAAAAAAACTTCAGTTTCTTATCTTTGGTAGCCGGGCCAGTTTTTAATGTTTGTAGACTGGATCTGGCCCGCAGGCCACTTATTGAGAATCACTATCCTAAGGCATAGGGAACTAATTAATCCTGGGACTACAACGAGTAGTCGGTTAGTAAAAATTTTTTTTTTTAGCACCATTAGGTGTCGACCCCGGATTAATGAGGTGTTAATTAAAAGCACCATAGGGCATATCCAACTGAAAATTTTGGATACTCTACTCATTATTCTTGCAATACACAGTGATAATTATAATGTAAGACTTTTCACTTTAGCAATAATGTTCTCACCCTTTATCTGTGCTCTGATTTAAAATTGGTGTTCTTTTTTCATGTTCTCACTAACTTATACCCTTTACTCTTCCAGCGATCATAGTACCAGCCACCTGGCCCGATTCTCTGTCTTGTTTAAAAGCCTTTCTTTTGCTTTATACCTTTCACTCCTCTTATTCTCCGCACTCCTTACTTTTTTGTTTCTCTCATTTCTCATACTGTCATTCTTTTAAACATCAGAACTGAGATAATGTGATAAGATATAACAACACATAGATTATTGAGTGCCAGAAATAATTCAGGCCAAATGTCAATCTCGTAACTGAAGGCTCGTATAGCTGGACATTGTAATTAACGTAAGGTGAAGTGAGAAAAATTCAATTAAAAAAAGAAATTCTCTCTCTCTCTTCTTATCAAATGTTTGTTTGTGGTTTTGTGGCTCAAGGACTACAATGTTCGTACTGCACCAGGACCTATTGTTTTCCAAGGAATGCGAACCTCTTAAGGCCTAGTGAATCAAACCCCTGACTACAGTGAGCAGTGCGATCTTTATGAGATCTCTGAGTAAGCATTCTTTGCACCATTGGGAGTCAAATCCAGATTAATGGCACATGTTCCCCTTATCGAAACTATACATAACTGAGTCAATTACAATTCTTCAAAATTAAACACTGACATTTTTAATAGAACGACAACCGTTTTTTCACCGAAAAGAACGGTTTCAGTAACGATCGTTTTACTATACAGGGTGGCTCAAAATAGATATTGCAATGATTATCTTGTTAACCATTAGACTTAGAAAAATATTTTTCAATAGAAAAAATGCTGAAATTATATAACAATGTGGAACATGCTATACATTTCACAAAGGGTTTTAAATGTACAAAATATGAAATTTAACTTTTTACACAAGCCCTTTTTCAAGGAATGTCTAAATAGAAAAATATTGCCCTATATTTAATTAATCAAATAAAAATTCACAATTTCCCACCTGTAAACTTCCTTTAAGGAAGAGACAAGCTCTGGAGGATATTTATCACACTTTTTCCCTTCAAGAAATGCTTCGGCATAAGCCAGTGGTCCAGCATTAACCTATTAAAAACCCAAATGAGTTAAAAGAACACTGGTGTATTTCATAATGCCAAAAAAGTCACAGATATATTTATTAATTTCATGTGATATACTGAAATGTATACCTGCACACTAATACTGCCTTGCAATTTGAGCTGCAGCTTTTTCAAATCTGTTGGTTGAAGAGTGACGACTTCGTGTAACTCGCAAATGCGTGTCTGCATTTCGTCAATAGCAACTTCAATGGGACTCAAAACTTGTACAGTCTTAGAGAATACGGGAATTCTTTTCTTCACATATGGAAAGGAATACAGTGCTAAAACACAAAAACCCACCAATTATGAATTCAATATAGGTGCCAATGTTATTAGCAAGAAGAGCATGGCGCACATATAATTTGCTTTTTAAACATGCCTAGATAGGGGTGAGCTAGAGCTAGTTCGTGGAAACTGTCTGTTGTTATTCCGATACAGAGAAAATAAATCAATCAGGCTCTGAGCAAACCAGATTAACTTTTTGTTTGCAATCAATCAATCTGGTTATTACAATTTTAACAACAAGCAACTATATATATACAACATATGAGTACATAGCCTGTTTAAAATTGGTTGTAAGGTTGCATAATGGGTACTTTGAAATGAGACGAAATGTTTAAAATAACCTCCAAGTGATCACATATTTATGTACGACTGAGTCAATGTGTACACAGAGCGTAGGGTGAAAAATTTTACATTTACCCTTAATACTGAACTGTCCCGATTTGAACACAAGAATCAGTGTGAAATGTGGCATATGTATACATGTTTAAGTACTACCCACTGCAGGGCCAGTCATTCCTATGTAAAATGTATTAGGCGCTGACAGCACCACCAGTTCTTCAAAACAAATTCGTTAAATTGCACATAGTCGGCATTGTGTGAACATCATTCACTTGAGCAAATCTTTTTAATTAAATACTAAATATTGTTAGGTGCTGTAGTAATTGTTAAAAAATGGTGAGTGCTATCGCTATTTATTCCCTTAACATTGTTTAGTTGTTCAAAGGCAAATTAAAGTGCAAATGTAGCGATCAAACCTTGATTGGAGTGGAAGATGAGTCGTTTAAGATATTTTTTTAAATAATTTAATTATGAGTATGAAAATGAATTAAGAAACTATACACACATGACCACTAAATATAAATAACGAAGAAACTGGCAATATATAGGACGACAACTATGATAGCAATCCAGAGTGAAAACAAGCAGCAGTCAAAGAGAATATGAGCTATCTTCAGCAAGGAAGCTGAAAAGGACGAATGTATCATGCAATTCATTCATGAAGAGATCCTGAACATCTACACAATAGTGAAAGAGGATACAACTCGTATAGGAAACTTCTGAAACTATGCAAGAAAATTCTTTCCTTAAGCAACTGTACATATATTTTGAATTACGGGAAAGTGGTGTTCAAGCACTCAGCTTCATTCAATGGTAATCATGGACTGAAACTGTAAGCGGTGAAATCTGACGTCATCTGAATATTCAATGAAGCATGAGGGTATCAATATGTTACTGGCATTTATAGTGCTGGGACATTCATGCAGCAAAGGAAAATAGATTAATGAATTTCAAAGCACCTCCCATTTTTATTGAGAGACTATAAAAAAAAAAAGAATTATTTCGAGAATGGTTATGTTATGAAGTTGGATGGAAAGTTATTTACTTTCGCTTATTGTTTATTTATTTTTCTTTCATTGTTTGTTTACGCCTAATATCATCTGCAATGTAATTTAAATACCTAATAAGGCGATAATGTGGGCACGTGAAGTAAAACGAGAAAAGAATGCTCGCAGAAAAAAAAATGGTTAGACTTGAGCTTGAGTGTTGTTGCTGTCGTATTGAGCAATTATTAGTTATAGATTGATTTGTAAATAAACGATATATTAATCGGGGACTTTGTATTTAATGTGACAAGATTATTACCGTCAATTGGAGTGAGTCATTAAATGGCCAATAGATATTTCTCCACAATTAGAACATACAGAGAACCTGGGCTAAACTCTACATTAGGTGAGCACACAACATGAAAGGAGTTTCGATGAACGAAGTTTATAACAATTACTATACTTTCAACGAAAAAGGACATTGCAGAAGATACAAATATTCGTGCAACTGGAATGACTATCTGCATTTACTAGTGAAATAAAGGACTCCCACAGTATGTTATTTGCTTGCAGCAAATCTGTGGAATTGTAACCAAGCCGATTTAATTATGAACTGTCATCTAATTATCCACTTTCAACTGTCATCTTCGGAAGTGGAAATCATAAAAAAAGAGGAAGGACTTTTTTGGAGATTTGATGAAGAGGAAAGGTAGTTACTAGCAATGCACAGTGGGGCGATTTATCGAAAAACTTGGCCAAAATTGAAAAAAATACAATATTTTACAGATCTATGACATCACTTCTATGGTAAATAGGTGAATAATATAAATCTATTTATTTTATAAATCGAATAGTACGTAGATTAAATGAAACAACGATGTCAATCAATCAATTTTATTGGCGTAGTGATATCGACGCCGATGTTATTGCGTGATAAGTTGGTGAACGTTCGAAAGAAAATAAATATTTCTGCGTTGGTGGACATAAACCCGCGATTATATAAAATAAATACATATGCTGCAACGGGCATTTCGATCAATTTAATACCAGTTTCTTTGCAATTTGGTTTAAATAGTAGTCCATGTACTACACCATTCTGCGAAATAACTGGCAACAATATATATACGTTCGTAAAGAGAGTATGTATTGTCCTTCGTAGCTCAGTGGGTAGAGCTTCCGCCCAACAAGTGGAAGGTCATGGGTTCAGATCCCACCGAACGCGGAAATATTTATTTTCTTTCGAACGTTTCACCATCTGGTCACGCCATAACATCGACGTTGGTATCACTACACCAATAAACGCTGATTGATTGACATCGTTGTTTGATTTAATATAAATCTAGTCGACATTAGGAAGAAATCAACTTGCGTACTTTTTTTTTTGTTATCCCAAACTGGTCTTTAGCTAAAACTATCATTTCATTGTAAAACGTAGTGAAGTGAACATGTATTTCGAACGTGCCGAATTTGTTTATTTTTGCGACTTTAAAAATATTTGAAAATGGAGGCTGTATCGAAAGGTAAGTAAATTAAGCTACTTTTTAATTTCTAAGGTTTAATTCAATTTTTTTTAGTTTTTACATTTGAAATAAAAGTAGTTCACTTTTTCAAAAAAAAAAAAAACACTTTTTTTTTTGTTTACCTTAAACTTGAGGTGCAAGAAAATGTTCACAACTGTTAGGAGCAGGACTAGCCAATTTTAATTAATCGTTGCAGAAGAAGGCCCCTACAAGTTTTTTATGTGCACTTTTGCGCAAAACCTGGATTAATAGAAAAATGGGGGACGATACCGATAAGCGAATGACCCCAAGAAAGTCATTTTTACGTAATAAACTCAAATAAATAATGGTGCTTACTCTGTAATTATAATCGATTTTCGCATGAAAAAATAATGGTTTCAAAATGATTAACCATTTTTTTTACAGTTGTAAATTTTTATTTATTTCAGAAATCAAGATTTTGCATCAGGCCTTGGTGGATATTATTTTTCAAGGAAAAGAGACAAAGAAAAGGAAGGAAGGAAGAAATATGGAGTAACATGATGTCGTATACAACAAAGAACATTGTAAGTGTTTTAATGAATGAAGCTGAAAAGTATATGGATCGCATTTTAAGAACGTTCTTTGTGAGCTTTTCAGACAAGTGGGATTTTTGTTCTAGAAAGAAAAACAGGTTCTGTGACGAATATAAGACTAGGTTAAGCGAATCTTTAGTGATTGCTTTGAGTGAAAAACGGACATCAAACATTAGGGGAAGACCAATTGTTCTTTTTGAAGAAGCTAGCGATCGGTCCAAACGGAGGAAAACTGAACAATTGAGGATGGGGAAATACCGAAAGTGAATTAGCGTATGCAATGCAGATGAAACTAAAAGATCTTCAGGAAAAAATGATGCCGCTAAACTTTTATTAGAAGTAGTTTCTTCAATGGCAATACGTAGGAGAGCTGTAAAATATTGTTATGCATACACACTCTCCAAAAGTACTAAAGTTTTAACTAAAATTTCGGCAGACGAGGCTTTGGCTTATGTGATCGAAGCACAATTATCTAAAGATCAGTATTTAGCTACGAAAGCTATTACAGATAAATACAAAAGTTCCCCTCCCCTCAGGATTATATTAAGGAAGCACAAAAAAAAAAAAAAATGCTATCCACAAAATATATCTGTGGCAGAAACATTTGCAGAAATTGATCTTCAATCTTTATTGGATCGCACTTCTCAGAGGATTTTTGACACTTTGGATAATGACTTACCAGATGCAGGTGAAGCTTTTAAAAATATTACTTTAATATGTAAATCTGGATGTGACGGTACCACAGGCCTACATGTATACAAACAAAAATGGGAAGCAAACAATTTCAAAGACAATTGCATCTTCTTGGCTTCTTTGAAGCCTATTAATATTTGTGAAAGTTCCGGTATGAACATTTGGCGAAATCCCGTGCCATCTTCCACCAAATATTGTCATCCTATGTTACTGAATTTTGTGAAGGAAACTGACAAATTAATCAAATCTGTTGTAAATAAATTAGAAAAACAGATCAAGGATTTACAGCCTTTACAAATTATATTTCGTAAAGAAACCACTTTTGTGCATCATAAATTGACCCTAATCATGATCGATGGAAAAGCGTGCAATTCGTTGTGTGAAAACAAATTCTCTATGCCTTGCTATGTATGTAAGGCTACACATAAAGAAATGAACGATATCAACAAACACAAAAATAAAGAAATAAATATAAATGTGTTAAAATTTGGACTCTCCACATTGCACGCTTGGATTCGCTGTTTTGAGTGTGGGTTGCACATATCATATAAATTAGAAGTCAGAAAATGACAAAAAAAAAAAAAAGAGAATATGTGGATCAAATTGAAGAAAGAAAAGAATTCAAAAGGAATTCAGGAAAAAATTAGGCCTCATAGTAGATGTTTCAAAGCAAGAAGGTATCAAATATCAAACGATGGAAATACTGCTCGAAGATTTTTCCTGGAAGCCGAAATCTCTGCAGAACTAACTGGTATTAACATTGTTCTTATCACGAGATTTCACGTTATATTACAAGTTCTTTCTAGCGGGAGAGCTGTCGATGTTGAAAAATTTGCCCATGGTATGTTTATTATGGCATATTTAAATAAATATACCATAAGAACTGTTTGTTTGTTTGGATGTTTTATGGCGCATGAGCATCTGAGCTATACTGCACCAAACCATAAGAACTGTGGCGTATAAAGAATAAAGACGTTAAAAGACACAGAGAACATAATATCAGAAAATGCTCCAGAAAATCAGGAATGACTGATTTATTGAATAATCTTTTTGTATCTTCTGATCCAGTCATCTCAGCCTATAGAACAGTAAAAACTATTCGAAAGAAACAAATGGATAAAGAAGCTCTAAAATTACTGGTGACTGCTGAAGCAAATTCTGACGGAAGTACAGATGAAGAATTTGTTGACAAAACTCCGATTTGCTACGACAGCAATAGCAAGAAAGACTGACACCCATTAAACGACAGTCATATAAAAACTTGAAAATTTTTCGAACCTTTACTTCAACTGAAAAAATTTTGTACATGATTTCACACCAAAAAGATTTGGAAAAAACTCATTTTCATCATAATTGAGATATTTTTGTTACTTTTTTATTTCCATTATTAAATTTTTCATGTTTGCCTAAGTTTTGACGGTTTTTTTATTGCAATAACCATTATTAGGTCTTCATTTTTAATTTCTAGAAATATGGAATTTGAAATGAGCAACCGACAAAACCCATACATCCGAAAATTTTATCCAAATCGGAAAAAGATGCCTACAGTTCGTCATCTACATCCGCCATATTTGATTCGCCATTTTCAATTTCGAAAAACTGTAAGCACATTTGGAATCAGTTACTTGATAAACAAGAACTTACTAAATTTTATCGAAATCAGATAAGAAACAGATTTTTGGCCAGGTTTTTCGGAAAATCGCCCACTGTGTAATAGCGAAGCACCCCAACGTCTGGTGGACATTAGCTACATAAATCTAAGTGGGGGGGTGGGGTATTATTGGATTATTGCGCATTGAACCTCGAACACTGGTATGGTAGGTGAAGGTATTGAGATGGCACCACCACCACAGGGCTCTAACATGAAGGCCATGCACATGTGGAAGAAGAAAAATTGGAAGCTTTAAATTCATAGCAAAAACAACGCACTTGTAAGTACTGTTCGCCGTTTGCACTGCTCTTCAGGAAACCCTCTTGCTTTACTGCTGTCAATGGTGAAGGGAGTCTCAAACATGAACCTCCTCAAATTGTTATTCCGCTCAAACTCTGTCGGCCGCTGCTGTAATTCTTCTTCGTCAAAGTATGGAACGACATGAGTTACTTGCACATAGGCATACTTCATGTCCAAATCATTTGGCTTCACCTGCAATACAAAGCACGAGGTTCACAATCATTACTATGTCGTGTGCACATAAACGTATCTCATGTTCAAATCATGTGGATGTAATGAAACATGACAGGGAATGATGGTTTAATGCAATTTCTAATCCACAATGTCTACACACAACTTGGTAGGTTGGTCACATTTCTATGGTGCGAACATTGCAAATATTCTGTGAAACGCAAGGTGATATATGCAACTTGGGAATTGAATCTAGATAAGTAAGCGTAAAAGATATGGACATATAAACTGGACTACCAAGGGATTGTTTGTGGTTTTACGGCTCAAAGACTACAATGGTCATGCTGCGCCGGGACCTACTGTTTTCCGAGGAATCCAAACTCCTTAAGTTCTAGGTAATCAAACCCTGGACTACAATGAGCAATGCAATCATTATGAGATCTTTGGGTAAGAGTTCTTTGCACTCTTGGGAATCGAACTCGGATTAACGGTGCACTAGGAGAATGTGTTACCATACTGCACCACCTCAGGGCACCAAGGGACTGTAGTAATAGCAATGCGACATTGTTGCCACCACATAGGGAAATAGCAAGGGAAGGAAAACAGAAGCATGACACAGGAATTACTTGATTTGAGTCCATGATCATCTTGACAGCATCTTTGCCGAACTTATCACAAAACAGATGATATAAGCGTTCCGATATTTCGGGCAGTGAAGTTACTTTTGGTTCTTTGTAAATGTATTCCTTCCCTGCTTCTTCATCGAAATAAGCCTAAACGATGCAAAAGGAGAACTTGAACAAGGTAACGAACATTTTATATGAATCACAAACACTCGATTAACAATTAAATACATGCTCGTAATTGAAAATGACACATTTCAATAAATGTAAATTTTTAGACAGCCCAATCATACCTGTCCAAAGAACGCCACACGATAATATTTTCCCAGTAAACGTCGCCCAGTTTTGTTAACATCAACGACTTTTGTAAAAGCCGTATGAAGAGTTTTATAACATTGAGACAGCATCTGTAAAATACAACATCTTAAAGTGATTCATGTTCGTGTATCTGCGTGGATACATATTAGCGTTTTCATCGATATTTAATTATTTAATTGCCATTGTTTAGCATTGTCGTATATTAAAAAAAAAAAAATCGACCATTTGCTTAACTTTTAAATAAATTATTTCATATTCTGCATAAATATATTATCAATTCCATTTCCTTATTATCTTGATCATCAATTTGCAATGAGAAATAAACCTATCATCAATATTCCTAAACAGTGGCGCACACAGAATTTTTTTCGGAGGGGGTCATCCATAAGTTAAAAAGGGGTAAATTACTTTTATGAAAAATCGAATTTTATGTTTAATACAATTTTTTTTCAACATCAGATTTAGGGGGTTTAATCCCCAACCTCCCTTGGGTGCGCCAATGCTCCGAAATAAAATCAGTAAAACATACTTTCATGTTTGGGCTGGTTTGAGTTTTATAGCATAAGGGGAGTCAAGGTGATGCTGCATCGGCATACACAGTTTTCCAAGGTATTTGAATCCTTTGAAGGCCTAGGGAACCAACCTCTGAACTATAGTGAACAGTTATGTGGTAAACTTCTTTTTTTTTGCACCTTTTAGAGTCAAACCTACACGCTACGCAAATATATTATTACTGAAACACCTAAGAGCCTCATGTTTGTAAATAAGGAAGTAATCTGCAATGTTTATCAACAATAACAAGATACACCATTACCTCATAATTCCTCTTCCTCTCATAAATGGGAATAATTAGTTTGTAAACTTCTGCCATCACTTCGTATCTTTCAGCTTGCTCCAGTAACTTCACACACTGTTCAAGTCTTTTCAGAAGTGTGCTCTGAAATCAAAGAAATAAATCATTATACACTGTTTTAACAATTCACTGCATTGATATTGTTTTATTCTTTCCCTGCAGGTATATATATATATATATAGCGCATGGTCTAATTTGTCCTGTGTTTTGAGATCACATTTAGACACTGGTCATATTTCAGATTCTTTATTTCAGTATGCTCACTTATTCACTTTTAGAATTATTTCTTTAAAGAATATTTTCTTGTGTCTCCACGATAAAAGTTCTTTTCAATCATACGATGAAAATAATACCTAATAATTAATTTAATACTTAATTTATAATTATTATGATACTTAATTTATAATATTTTTAATACTTAATTTATAATTATTTTAATACTAATTTATAATTATTTTAATAATTTTAATTATTGTAATATTTAATTCATAATTATTCTAATATGCACACAAATCATAATTATTCTAATATGCACACAAATCATAATTATTCTAATATGCACACAATTCATAATTATTCTAATATGCACACAATTCATAATTATTCTAATATGCACACAATTCATAATTATTCTAATATGTAATTTATAATTATTCCTCCTTACATAATAATGCCCAAATGTGCTGATTAACCCAGAAGCGCACACACACACATGGAAATAATTTATGACTCAATCATGTGCTTGCAATAAAAAATAATCCAGCTATGTAAATTTATTTTCTTTGCCAAAATTTGTTTTTGATCTCAATTTAGATAGTCAATTACGTTGTGGGCCCTGCACTTTAGTATGACCAGAAAGCCTTCTCATAGTAAATTTAGTTTTTACATGTATGTTTCTTTTTTGTCTCATTTACTTTACTAAGTGCTCTTTTGCAAGATCCAGCGATAGTTGGTTAATAAACACCTACCTTCATCGGACTTCGTTTCGTTTGTTCATTTTCATTGTTATAAATGCATCAAGGTTTATTACATTCAAGAGTTCAAAGCAAATGGATAATGGATGAACGGACGAAGGGTCATGCTTATGAACAAATAGACTGTACAGTGTTGGGTAATTTTTACCCCAAGAATACATGCTCCCAGGATATTTATCATAAAATACAATTTTTCTTATTAATTATAATTACTTTCTTATAAAGTAAAATGAAAAACAATGATGACGATACATTAAAATTAAACAGTTCCACAAACCTCAGAGTACTGAACGTCATGAATTCCAGAATCTTCCTTTATATTGGATTCATCTTGTTCAACGTTGGGCGAAATGTTTTTGAAGGCCTTGCAGCCATCAGTGAACATACCTAGAAAAATACCAGAATAAAGTTGCACCAGGAATCAAAACCTGTGCTTCAATATCACACAATTAATTCCCAAAATACATTTACATTAAAGCTTAATGACAACGTTGTGGAGCACAGTTTTGGATATTGGTTTAATGTATGGACACTCTTTCGTATAAACGACGCTATCCTTTGTCATGAAATCGGCTGAAACATGACCCAAAGTGAACACAGAGTGTTACTATTTCATCTCCACAACATTGTTAATAAGCTCTAATGCGTATATTGCGCATAGAATTTCATGTCTACTTACACTTTTGTTTTAAGTATTCAGCCTCGACAGCAGCAATATGAATGAAACAATGAGCAGCCTGACAAGAAAAGAACATTAATAAGCATGCAAAATCTAAATCAATCAGTACACAATAATCAGAAGAAAAAAAACACAAATACATGCAACCAATGTAGAATAAATTGCTTGCATTTTACAGAGCGAGCAGTTATGGTAATGTTACACTGGGTCCCACAGCTTTCCAAGGACTAAACCTCTATTGTTTAGGGAACCAAACAATGAACTATGGTGGGAAGAAAAAATGGCGCATTTACTATGGTACTGATTGGAATCTTGGGCTAGTGGCATATCAGATGAACATATTATCCCCATGCCACTATATGGCAGATATAGAATAAAACATGTATTTCATAGTTGATATGTATTTGTACATTTATAAAAAAAAAAAAAAAAAATTAACGACCATTATATAATTTTCTTCGGAGTTAAATTCAAGAATACATATAAAAGCTAGATTAGTTGAAGCTAAATTAGTTGCATATGCAGTTCATCAAAGCAATATTGCCACAAAATTTTTAAAATTGTAATGAAATCACTAAGTCATTCTACCTCAGAATAATCCCCGTTCTTTAAATGGTTCCTAGTCATGCTTTCAAGCCAAGTTTTGCGCAAAGCTGGTGTAGAGGCGTAACTGTTGGCTAGTTGGTGTTGAAGGTCAACCAGCATTTCGGGATCATTCTCATGTTCTTTCATCTGCATGGTTGCCATCAAAACCGTTCGAATACGCTTCGTCAAGTCTTTGACTTCAGTGGGGAATACTAATTAATGAAAGTGACAGCATTAGTTAATGAAACAATTAATTCTTTCTGGTAAAATGCGATTTACCTAACGAACCTGTATGGTGCATCACTTTGTCACTGTTGGCATAATTGTTGATGACAGATAAACTTTCCTGTAAACGAGCATTGTTCAAATTGATGACATCACCCAGCAATCGAGAGACGGAAACAATGAGCTGAATTAAAAAATTTTAAAAAGATTTTAGAAGTTTAAAGAAAATTCTATTTTTCAAAAATCAGACTTTCAACACAACCCTAGAACATTTATACAAAAATACGGAAAGTCTTATGAAATTCAATATGTGAAAATAAAAGCCCTTTTAGCATACGGCATTTCAACCCCCATTTTAACATGAATACAAGTAATATCATTGGAAAGAACATCTTCTTAACATAAAATAATGGTAGTCACCTATTAAAAATAAATAAAAAACTTTACAAAATTAGCTCTGGTTTCAAATCCCGTGGAATGGTCGATTAATGGTAATCAAATAACCATTAACGGGAGTATTAAAGAAATTATGATAAGCATGGAATAATGAAATATGAATAACAATAGTGTAAGGACCCATTATTTTACTGAATGGTCTCTTTTCTGTGTCAACCCCTTCTCTTTTACTATTTGTCCCCTAACCTATTTACAACCAGAAAACTCACACACACTACCTTTCGAAGTGACATGGTGAACCTCTTGATAAGAGACATTACGGGGCACTTCCGATCAATGTTCGAGGTGCGAAAGTCGCCGTACTTTTTTTCCCGATTGTCTCCCTAGGGGGGCACAGTCCAGACTGCATCTTTTCAGGCTTAGTTGTGCATTCACCAACCAGTACCTCTACCGCATTAGACAACTGCTATCGCCCATGTGTCTCCAGTGTCAGGAAGGTGTTGACGAAATCCTGGAACACATTCTTTTACGGTGTCCGGCCTACGGCTACCTCAGGGAGGAGCTCCTTCTCGCCCACCGCCATTTAGGCCTCGCCTCGCCACCAGGTTTGTCCGACCTCCTGGATCCCACCGGATCCCCCCCGCCTTCGCGCTGCCTCCGTGGCTATGCTAAACATCTTCCTCTCCAGGCTTGGCCGGTTCCTGTAGGTTACTCGGCTGGCCCATGGAGGTGTCTCTGGTCCTGCTGCCTGGGCCGTGGCCGTTCCCCGTGACGGTCCCCCCGGCGGCTGGTTTCAGTGTGCGTTGAATGACGACTTTACGTGAACGTGCATCTATGAATGCCGTGTTGATCGGCAATCCATCTCCCTCTCAGCCACCTCTGCGGCTGATTACGCTGTTCAAACGTCCTGTCTGGGATTACAGCGCCGCCTCCGGCGGCCATCCTTCCCAATGAAACCCTTGCACAATCCTCCTCCTCTTAACTCACACACACTCTAAAATGGTATCTTATTTCCAGTAAAACAAACATAACCTCTATTTACTTGTTCCTCCACATGTTTGAACGTTCTATGTCGAGATATCAGTTCACTCAAAATTCCACAAAATATACCCTCACTTCTTCCACCACGACTAAACCGTTTCACGTTTCATTTACAGAATCTTGAGCTACATCACTCAACTCTTTTCTTTTGAAAGAAAACCTATGGTAATAACAGAAACCTCACATAAAACCAATAAAACATATTTAGCTCATAACTACTGGAGGATGTCGATAAACAAATTAATTCTCAATGTTATGCTATTAATCACAAAGACTCTGTACCTGCAGATGAACCCTCGTCAGCTCTTTACGACCAGAAAACTCGAAATTACTCCTCATTAGAAGGTATAGCAGAGCACAAGCTTCATTTCGAACAGTCTGTAGCTTCGAATTACAGCAACGTAAAAGCTACGGCGAAATAATACGTTGTGAAATTAATTAATTCTTGACATTATAATCATAACAAAGACCACAGAAAACCTCTCAATGCTGAAAATACAAACCTCAAAACATAGCTTCCCACACAACACAGCATTTCCTTGGAACAGGGCAATAGGAAACTAAAACAAACAAATGGGATTATTATTTTTATTTATTTATTCTTTTTTTTTTTGCTGTTCTAAATATACAGATGCGAACAAAACTGTCACCAGCAAAATCCAAGAATAAGGCAAATATATATAAATAAACAATCTTGCAAGTAAAAAAAGGAAAAAAAAAGCAAAACTATAAGAAGGCTTCAAATTATTAAACAAAAGGATATGAATGACTAAAAAAAAAATTACATATAATGCAGCACTGAGGGCCTAAAGAATTGCATCACGATATAAGTGGGGTCATGTTAGCAAAACCCAGGCTATTTTTCATCTTTGAAACTTCATACACAGGAAAACTTTTAACTCATTTTTGCTTTTTTTTTTTTGCAATAAAGATTGAAACAGATCAATAGAACAGACTACGCAATTTGTGAGAAATCCGAAACATAAAGTAATCAATACTATTAATGTGATGTCTATTACATTGTCTCTATCAGGTTTTGATGTACGATAAAGCACTTACAATCAGTAACAAGTTCTGTACAATAAACACACATTTTCTTACCCTTCTTTTTTCCTCATTGGTGTATTAGCGGTTAAAAAAATTCATGATCTTAAATTGACAAACTATTGAACAGAAATAAAAAAAATACCTTCCATGTGAAGAGAAAATCATGGGAATTATATATCATGAACGAGTAAACAGAAAGCCATGTTCGCATTCCATTACATACCTGAGCACATTATAATGGGGTTCATCTGTGTTTATAAAAACGCATATTTACATGTATCTGTATTCCAATATATTCTTGAATTTTTATACATTAAATGGGCACACAATCACAGAAACTTTTATGAATTATCATTTCAAATTTAATAATACTACATCAGTTTAAAACTCTTCACCCTTAAGATGGAAGTTCCAAACTTTGAAATCAAAATTTACCAGACTATGTCGATGCTTGGGTTCAGTCTCATTACTGACTAGGTAAAATTATTACTATTATATTATTAATAAATTTGACACCTATGTTTAAGCTCATACTAGAGCTTTTTTTGGTATAAGGGAAAAAAATAGACATCGTCCCCGTCCTAGAGCCAAACTAGGGGTCCTATGTTGAGCCTGGAGTGCCTTACCCTCTAAAGCAGTGGTTCCCAACTCAATTTAAGCCGCGGACCACTTTTCCACTTCAATTGCATCCACAGACCACTTTGAAAAATTCTTAGGAGATGGCTGCAAGATCTTAATAAAAAAGGGAACTGGGTCTTTTTTGGGGAAAATGTGTTTGTACAATCGTTCTTTGGTAAAAAAAAAAAAAGAAATAAACAGAAAAAGAAATAATAAAATCTAATAATAATACAGTCAAACCTCGTTAAGACGAACATGCTTAAGACGAATTACTTTTAATACGAACCGTTTTCTGAAGTTCCGTCAGATTGTAAAATACTACAAATATGCAATCAATTTCATTTTTATATTTAATTTTAATATTTAATAATTTTTATAATGTTTTTAATTATTATTTTTAAATAATAACCCATCTTGCGGACCACCAGTTGCGAACCACTGCGCTAGACCAATAAGGACAGGAATAATGCTCTCTTTCCACATATGTAAGGACGTAAGATATTACCTTTCTCAGGGTTAACATAATTTCAAAAAACAACGGTTAACACACAAAGCCACTGGGGCAAGTTTTTTGTGAGTCTTTCATGGGTGATTTTTATTATGATTAATAAATTTTACAACCATGTTTAAACTCATACTAGAGTTTTCTTTTGTATAGGAGAAAAGAGCGTGGAGTGCCTCAACTGCTACACCAATATAGTATAGAATAGAGGAATAATGCTCTGAAAAGGGTAATAAAATCGTAGCGGTTAAAGCACTCTGGGCTCAATGGAAGGACCCTAGTTCGATTCTAGACAAGGACGATGTCTCTTATTCTCTTATACCAAAACAACTCTAGTATCAGCTTAAAAGTGGCTGTCATATTCATTAATCATAATAAAATTCCCCTACGAAAAACTTGCCCCGGTGGCTCTATATGTTAAACATTATTTGGCAATTGCGTTAGCCCTGAGAAGGGTAATAGTATCTTACATAGGTAAAATTAGTTTTGGCCTCATTAGCAACCTTTGAAAAAGAGTAGCCTATAAGGTTAAATCTAGAATAAAGCCAAAATTGAATGTAAGACTGAAAAGTTTTGTTTATATTTGTATCTTATGGTGCAAGAGACAGCTAAAACCAGGTTGCACTAAGACTTAGTTTCCCTGAGGGATCTGAATTTTTAACATGTAAGGAATTGAATTAGAATACATATATAGGCACAGATTGAAAAAAAAAGCTAACATTCAATACCAGCAGGATTTAAACCTGGGTTTTCTCTGTGCTAGACAAATATCATGCCATCATACAGTCTAATTCATAAAGCTACAATCAGCTTTCAGCTTCCCCCCCCCCCTCTGAAAACTAATCTTCACCATGAATAAAAAAAAAAAGAGCTCATCTACACCAGTGGTTTTCAAACTTCTTATCCCATGGAACCCCTTTCCATACCACATGCCCCGCTATGGAATTCCTTATACAAATGTTCTACTGTATTAAGAATGATCTGATACAGTTCGATTTCTTGCAACTTCTCGGAACTTAAAGATTTCAACAAAATTATAATTCTTTTAAATGAAATTAAAATTACTAACGGTAAAAATGATGCCAATAGTAAGTGTTGGGGTTTACGAGTAATAGATTATTTCCATCAATTACACATTAATGCAGATAGATCTAACACAGAAAGTAGATCTCAAAAAGACAAATTTTAATAACCTTCAAAATATGAATTACTGAAAATCTTTCTTGCACAATTTCAAAAATAACTTTTATACATAACAAGAATTTTAATATATATATATTCACAATATTTTAGCTAATAATTTTGCATTCATACATGAAAATAACTTTTGGGAGACAAACCTTGTTTATGAAGGACCGAATAGCGGCAAAAAGGTGCTTAAACATTTTTTCAGATTGTCCAACTTGGAGAAATGAAAGATAGATGTCGAAGATTTTCTTCATAATGGGGTTGTCACCATCTTTCAATAACAACTCACTCTTTAAATGCAATGTGTAGAGTCCCAGCATATCCAAGGCGATAAGTCCAACCTCTGTAGCCATGTTTGCTTCTAACAGTGCCCGATAGAACGTGTCAGCTTCCGAAGAAGACGGAGCTAGAAACGACATCAACAAAGAATATTTTAAGTGACAATACATAAAGTCTGCTATTTATGCAAAATATGATTTGATTTTCATTTGTGGATAAATAGGCAATATAGGTATGGCAATGGCCATAGGCGTATGCAGAAAGTTCATAAGGGGGGGGACTCATAGGCTCACATATAAAGGGTTACAGAGCTACAACTCATATATTCCTATGTTAAATATACAAAATTTCATTGCGATGGGGGTTACTATCCCAATCAACACCCCCTGCATACGCCAGTGGCAATGGTATGCCATGAGGTGCAGCAGAAAAGGATATCTTATTAGAAGAAAATAGAATTTAATTAGTTAAGATTTTCAGTTCATGCACACATGTGCATATTAATAATAATGTAAGTTAGTCAATTACATGCAGAATGGCCCACAGTTTCACTGTAAGTGCTATTACAGCGTTGCGCAAAAGCTGGAGGTGGAGTCCTTGCTGGAAGTGTCATTGATTTCGGCTGTAACAGGACAGGATGCTGATTCCTAAATAAAATATGAAGACACAAACATCACTTATTCATGGAAATTGTACTTGATAGATTAAAATTTTAATGCTCCTCTAAAACATCAACTTTAGTGTTTTAGAAACTTTCAAATTACTTCAATATTATATATAGTCCCGGTAACTTAACACATCAGGGGACTAACGATTTATATCAAGTTATGTGCTGAGTTCCCAGAACAGCAGGATATTTAAAAAAAAAAAAAAGCATTTAAAGACAGTTTAATTGTCTGAAGAATAAAAACATGATTTGCTAATCATTTCTTATTTTAATGTAAATATTTTTATATATATTTTGTTCATATTAAATTACATAGTGAATCAGTACTTACGGCGATGCATAAATATGTTTGAACTTGATAATCTTGTTTATTCGATAAAAGATTTTTTGGATACTTTGAGAATAATTATGAAGGTTTTTTTATCGCAAATGATTTTAGTACATAATACGTAAATACATTTAAATACTTTTAAAATAATCATGAAGGTTATCGAGTTTTTAACCCCCTCCCACAAAAACCTTAACGTTTCGAATGATGACTTGGTATAGAGACTGTGGATCAGGTGTTACATTGAGAGGCAAAAATTACAGTTCGGCGAATTTTCGGTGGGTTGTAACTTATAAGTTATTAGGAAAACACAACTACACATGTAAATTTAGTTCTCACCTTATATTCTTCTTCCCCATGTACTTAAATTGATGAAGGCACAATCTATATTATAAACAATGAAATGTATCAATTATAGAAATCAAGGTTACATTTAATAAAATAATAACATATATCTTGTGATTTACTGTCAAATTTAGTTATAACGAAAAGCAAAAAACCAGAGTATTTTCTACATTACAACCACTTTTCATAATAACTATATCAGGGTTCTCACCCACATTAGGGAAAAAAAATTGTGGCTTTTCCACGTTTAAGCAAAAAATCTCATTTTTCCCCTCATTTTTAGGGATAATTTTATGTCTTCCAGTAAGCGTGGTTGTGCAGAAATGTATCAGAGATCATGTCAAGCCATCAGTTTTGGCTTATAAAATAGTCTTGGGATATTTTGTTAAAACTATACGTATTTGTTAGGACATTTAAATTAAAACCAACGGTATTTCACAATTTTCGAACTACGATCAGCTTTTCTCCATGAAATATGGCATACGATAAAATACACAAAATTTTATTTCATAGTATATAAATTAAAGTATTTACATTTTTATAATGTTAATGTAATAATGTTTTTGTTCCCATAATTAACTTAAATTAATATTAAATTATAATATTAACGTATATTTTTGTTCATGTTGCTACCAAAAGAAAGTTGCTAAAAAATATAAGGAGGTAGAGCTTCAGCATTCTACCTTCACTTTCTATATACAATTAGCCACCAATATTAAGTTTGATTAACCCTCTAACTGCTCGATTTTTTTTATCAAAATTGCTTTAAAAATTTCATATTTTTTTATTATATATTTCAAATCTACATGTATTTCAGAGTTAAAATATGTAGCTCATTTCTGTAACCAAAGATGAAAGATGGAAAAAGTGCATACCCGAGAAAATCGCGGGATAAGAAAATCTTGTTACTTTCATGTTGCCATACAAATCGTGGGGTAAGCAGAGGATTAACACCATATTAAATATATCTTACATATACAAATAAACCAATATAAATACAGTGTTACCCTCCATAAACGATGATTCCTCTGATCTATGCATTACGTACCTTCGACGAAGAGACACCTATTTAAGGGATAAAATGTCTAGTCCCACTGGTGTCCCTTATTGAACAGTAACACTGTACAATATAAATAAATGAAACAAACAAATGCCATTTCAATTTAACAACGGTTAAGAGAAACACCTTACTCTAAAATGTGAAAAAACTCCAGAATGTTACTTTCACTGCAATGCTGCCACCAGCCAATAAGAAGTTCTAAAAATAAATAAAAAATTACAAGCAAATTAAAATACAGGTTGAAAATACCATTAACAATAATTAGCTAACATACTAACGTAAAAACTACACCACATATTTCTCATACCAACAACCTTAAAAATAACGAAGAAAAAATCATCTGCAACAGTTAAAATTGAAGATTATATAAAAGCAACGGCGCTGTATATTGTCACTTCTTTCTTCCACCATTTTTATATTGTCATTTCTTTCTTCCATCATTTTAAGTTAATATTACAGACCTTAGAGAATGATGTTGCCATTAGTTTATTTATTTGTGCATTGCGAGGACAGCAAAAATCCTGCCACGCCAATGTATTCTAAAGAAATCCGAACCTCTTTTCACAAAGGAATCAAATCCTGAAGTGTATCACACACAAAAACAGTAGATGTCCTATGCAGCATGTGCTAGGGCCACTAAGAGGGTGGCCAACAAACCGGTACAAGGATTCCAACAACTGGGGTGCACGGAGGCGTAAAACACGATTTTGTCTTACTAAACCTTAAGTAATGGAATGATTCATTTTAAAATAGCTTTAAATATAGAGATAAACAAAATAGCACTTCTAATAACTTACAAAATTTCACTTCTAGGCCGGCGAGAGACGCCGCGATTAGAGGGAGCACTGGGACATGCCCCAGAGCCCTTCCTAGTGGGACAGTATGCCCCCTGGTCCTATGATACAATTGGGAGTCAAACCCAGTTTAATGGCATGGGGTTACCATTACCTCATTATAGGGCAATGGACCTGCATTTTCCCAAGGAATCAAAACCTTCTAATGCTGTGGGAACTAATCCCCAGATTTGTTTGTTTGTTTGTTTGTTTGTTTGTTTGGCTTTTTTATGGCGCAAGAGCATCTGGGCTATACTGCGCCAGCCCCCAGATTACAACGAATAGTTAGTCAGTAAGTTTAGTTAGTTAATAGTCTGTAATTTTTTTTTTCATTATTGAGAGTCAAATTCAGATTAACTGCATGCTTGATGACCGTATCATTACTGAACCCTTGTATACAGGACTCTGCTAGTTTATTTTTGTGTGCTGATACATTAAGTATTAATTTTGATGTTATGTAGCCACAACCATTTGGTGCACTAATTTATGGTGTTAAGCATTACTTTCGGTGTTGTCCTTGATATAGAATATAGTATGGTTGTATCAATAGGTACCATGGAGACACATGAAGAAATGTAAAATATCATTGTATATACTGTGTATCATTCTGCTTGCACTTGACAAAGGGAGCGGTTGCTCTTGAATTGTCATGTTTTCAAACCTTATGATTGGATTGAAATAACTATAGTATGGAATCTTCTGGTGAAATTTGGTATTCTTTTGTTATCATTGTGTATCATAACAAGGCAAAAATAAAGTTTCACCAGGAGAATCTATAAGAACTGTTATTTTGATACTGGACAATGCAAAATGGCATTGTTTCTTCAGAAAAGTAAAGGCAGTTGCCACAGATAAATAGTTACTACACAATAATAACAATTTAATTGCAAAATTAATGTTTTGCCATATAAAGGTGTAATACAGCTGTTGCACCATAGGCAAGTTATTTAAGCTCCAAAAAACTTTAAAAAAAAAAGAAGAAAGAAATACTTTATTAGATTCTGCAGACATATGTTACATGAACATACATGTAATAAAAAATTAACATGGATTGTGGAATTTTCAAACAGTGGGAAATCCCACTCCTTACTCTGACATTTCCTGTCTCCCTTTTGCAAAAATACGTTTTTTCTCCTTTAGAATCATGAATGTGCAAGCCAAATTGCTCCTTTTTCTTTTTAACACATATTATATATAAGGTCATTTTCCATAAAATTGTGCTAGCCAAATTGTCAATATTCAACCACTCCATAACACAGATGACAAGTACATGCACATGTCATACATGTAAAATTATATGTACATATAATTTTCCATGCATAATGGTACAAAGTAATTATTTAATTAATTGTAATTATTTAAGTCAACAAAGTAATTATTTAATTAATTGTATTATGTAATTATTTAATTAATAAAGGTGTTATTGATACTTATTATTAACAGTGGTAGCACTGATAATTATTTACCTTCATTTACGTGTTTTATAATATAGAGGAAACAAACAAGTATGTCCCTAGTCTCAGCACAATCTAGCTTCTCAAGCTGCAGAACACTCGTTGATCCTGAGAACGGCAACGATTGTGACCTACTAAAACAGTAATGCAACGATATGTGTTAACAACAATGTAATGAGCTCAATTGTGTACTTAAGTGGTAAAAAATGACTAATAGATATGTGAAATAAACAGGGAATTTTTTATAACAACGTTAATACTGTATCTGCAATCATTTATGAATAAAAGTCAACGCGTTACAGGCAAACAAATAGGTCGCCCTTCTTCATGATTACATGAAGCTTCGTGCAATCCTGAAGAAGGGTAACCAATTTGTTCACCCGAAACATGATTTTTATTCATAAATGATTAGAGATATGATATTAACGCTGTTATAAAAATTCCCCATTATACTTAATTTTTAAATGAATCAGAATTTATATAATCAAAATCAGAATGCACAGGTTTCCAAAAACCGTAATTAAAAAAATTAGAGTTTTTATTGAAGAATTTCATTAAAATTAGTTACATTATCATTTTATGCTCATTTAGAAATGAGGCTTATGAAATTAATGTAAAATTATTAACATTTAAAATAATTTATTGTGATATAGAGCACATGGCTAGTTCAGATCATGATGGTTTTTGATTTAGAGTAAACCGAGGGACCCAAACCTTTGTTGTCTGGGAAATTAAAGTCTGGAATACGAATTTATGGAAAAAATAAAGTTTAGCCAGGCACATGTGCCGCCTCTATACCACTGACCGGCAAAATAATTCACATGTTCATATGGTGCTTCTAAGTGTTAAATGGCAAGACTTACCTATTGTGGCACCTAAAACCATCTAAACTCTCTGTGCCATCACGAATCGGCTCACTTTCTTGGCTATGAAAAGAGACTGTAGAAGAATTTGAAGTACTGCTGTTGATAGAGTTGCTCGAACCATTGGCAAAAGTAACAGTTTGAGCTAAAAGTTAAATTAGCAAGACATTATTAAAGATGAGAAAAAAACAAAGAAAAAAATGTCGCATCACAGACGATAATGTGGTAATATTAGATAGATTGTTTTTAATACATGAGAGATTATTATATATATATCTCAGTTGAAAAAGTCTTTGGCCAGCTATCAATGTCGTGGGTTCAGTTTCCACCAGGCACAGTAAAATCATTCTTTTCTTTGTGAGCAATCTACAAAAAAATAATAAATATACTCAGTGGCCCTGTGTGCTGACCATTGGGCACATGTGCTAACTTTTAACTTTTTTTTAAACTTTTGGGCTAATCCCGTGAATGGTAATAATATCTCATATATAAAAAAACAATTTATCATCTAATACGTGATTAGTTCTAAAGGAAAGTTCAAGTATTACATAAGCACCTCAGAGGGAAGAGGGGTTGCCGTTGGTTAGCCAATGTTAATTTTTGCTTAATAAGGGAGGGGGGAGTTGAAATGGCCAAAATATTGCTTATGTAATACTTGAATTCTCCCTAATGGGAGCAAATTTTAACACAATTCGCAGAATTCAATTACAATATAGCACATGCAAACAGGATAACGAGTTTCCTAAATGAAATTTTTTTAAAACATCGATGTAATATTAAATAAATATCAATGTTTAAAGACTAATATTTTTTGAACATTGATGGTACTTTGTCGATGTTGACATCGACATTAGACATTGATGTTTCTCTATCGATGCTCATCCCTAATCTTCATGGTACAATAATGCATGATGGGATGTTAGTAAACACTCTTCTAAACCAGCGGTCGCCAACCGGTGGTCCGCGAGAAAATTTTGGTGGTCTGCAGAAAAATCTGGACATTATTTGCATTTTTAATGTTTTATTAATAATAAAACAAAAATAATATTCTAAGAAATTCTCATATTCTGAATGACAATTTCCACCTTTATATTGCACTAAATTCACGGAATGTGGTCTGCGGGATTTAAACATATGAATTTAGTGGCAACCGCTGTTCTATAAACTACAACAAATCTTACAAGGAATAAACTCAACCTAACGATCCTGAGGATTATGAGTGTAATTTTTAAATCAATGGGTGTACCACCACGTTAAAAGAAATCCCAATTCAGCAAGCCTTAAATAACAAAAATAAAAAAAGATATAAGACTTACATTGACCAGCAATGATAGAAAAATAGTTGGAGTCTCGATTTCTGGCAGATGCAGGTAATGACCCGGTGGAGTCAGCAATTCCTTGAGCCGTTCGAGGAATTTGTTGAGCAGAAATGTCTTTGGGCATGTTTGGCACAGGACTCGTTGCATTATTTTGAAGGCGAGAAGGCGGAGGAGTAGGCGCAAGCACAGGCTTCACACTTAGGTCGTTATAATTTTCCAGAAGAACCGAGATGAAGGGGAAATACAGCGACGCAATACGGGCCTGGTGAGACTGTAACAAACAAATAAATGCTAAAATAACTTACCAATCTTTTTTTACTATATATTTGATGTCTCGAGATTGTGTGAATGGATCATTGCAGACAGGACTGATGAACTAATGCAATCTCCACACCACAGTACATTCAGAGGCAGATTTACGATTTTGCTGCCTATGGGCTCTGGCGCATTTTGCTGTCTGTAGGCTGACATATTTTGTTGCCTAATCTTAACAAACATAACTAGAAGTATAACAAGGATTTTAGCGCTTTTGTCAAAGTAAGACTTTGACACCCATGGTGGTTATTCCAAATTCGTCCTTTTGCAAGTATTCGTGAATTTAGTGCCTTTTGAATCTCTTAAGGTGATGCCTGTGGTAGCTAACCCTTTGGAAATGTCTCGTTACAGCTCTGAACTTAACAATTAGAAATTAATTCAACTTGCAAATTCCTCTTCAACAAACTTTTCGTCGAAAATTTGCCGCCATATGCTACAGCCTACATAGCCTATTGGTAAATCCTTTATTGAGTGCATTTATACACAACCATGCTTATTGGGAATTGAATCTTCACCAGTGGACTCAAGATGATATTAAGAGTGCCACTATAGTAAAATTCCAATTAAAGTATAATGCACTTCTAATTATCCAACTGTTTCCAATCCAATAATACTGATAATTCAGCAGAATAGTGTAATTAGAAAGTTGCCAGGAAATCCTCGAGCAGACCCGGGAGAAAACAGATTAAGAAATCATTATTGCAAATATTTAATATAAAAATATAAACACGCATATCGCTACATATGAAAATGACAAATATATTGTTTATATCTTTATGGTGCACTGAGACATTATATTATATATAAGATACTGAGAGAGGACCTAGAAATTCCTGAAGGTTTTGAAATTTTGGTCAGGCAGGAAATCCAAGCTCTAAGCTGTGAATCAGCAGCGAAATGGCAAATATTTGCTACCATTTATGATTCAGACTTGATTTATCCGCACAGTGTACAAATGTGTTATTACTATGCCAACACAGCATTAGCAAAATATAACCGGACATCAATAAACGAACCGTTAAGTCAAGGCAAAGAATCAGGATCAAGTAAATGCCACGTGCCAGCGATAACAGGAACTCAAATTTACATATTGCAGATAAAGAAAAGTTGGAAAACAATGTAAGGATATTATAAATGCATTTTATTTGTTTGGTATAACATTACCGCAGGACTTCCCATGGTAATAAGCGAGGTGGAAATGAGGGTTAAAAGTGACCTTTGAAGGATATACGAATGCTTATGCTTCTTGAAAATATGAGTTTGGAGTGAGTGAAACAAAATCATTAACTTGCCAACTAGGTCACTTGATAAGGATAGTATGATAGCTATGCATCATAAACGAATGATACATATCAAGAATGTATCACATACTGCTATACAAATTAGGATGTATTGTATACTAATATAGTGTAAGAGGGCTATACTATATAGTATACACTACAGGTGCATTATATACTAGCATGATATATGTTGGGGTGAAACGTATACAACAAATATTTTACTATAAATATATGTTAATAATTAAAATATTGATGAATAAACTATAATGAACAACATGATCAATATAAAAATTACCTTTCCTTGATAGCGATCATCAAATGCATGTTTTGCAAGCAAATTTCTTAGTACAGAAATAGCAGTTCGGCGTACATTAGGTCCTTCCGTGAACGAACTACTGATTTCAAGAAGAAGAGTCGCCAAAAGGAAGTGATGATGGCAAAACTCTTCAGAAAGTCTGTATTCATGCTCAAAATCTAAACAGCATAAAAACTCAAAATATGAAAGTTTTATAATGAGTTTTTTTATCAAAATATTCTAATAAATATTGAAAATTGGAAAAAACACAAAAATGTGAACACTTGGCAGTGTTACAAGCTTTTGTATCTTCTATAAAAAGTTCAACAAACACTTACAAAAGGTGAAAAGAATAAAATCATTCCCTCCGTTTCATTCAGCACAATTTTAATAATTAATATTTATTTAATGTAATGGAATTTTAATCCTTGTCAGAGAATATCTCCTCATGTCAGACACACAAAATAAATAAAATGAAAATAAAGTGTTAAGATACTTTAAACTAAGTTTTTTTAAAAACAAATGTTTGTGAAAAGTGTGTGTTTGTTGGTGGGGGGATTCATTATGGAACTTGAGTTCCAACACTGACATTTTTGACTCAATATAGGCTAATTAACCCATATAATTGTTATATTATTATATTTACTAAGTAGGGTATCTCACTTCGTAACATATGGGTCAAAGGGCTCTAGTTTGATATAAAAATGGGGGTCAAACGTGGGTGTCAGAACTTAACTTCCTGTGCATATACTTATATATGTAAAGAATTTATTTCATCAGTCTATGAATACCTTCATAATTGATTTACAATACTTTTTTTTTTAACCCCAGAAAAATACTACAATCACACATTTTATGACAGAATTTGTAAAAGGAGCATAAATCATAACAACATCTATGAACAAAAGCACTTTCTAATAAACACAGCAACCTTATTTACAGCAACCTTATTTACAGCAACCTTAGTTCACAAGCGCTTTATATTAGTTTTCCCCATAGCAAAATGTGGGAAACTGAGTTATTGTGGTGTGTTAATGCAATGTTAAAAATAAAGATATGGATTGAACAGGTGATGCACTGATCAGTTACTAGCTAATTAGGATTGACAGTCCATGCAAATTTTATCAATTGCTTATACAACTACAGTTCTAAATAATTAATCATAGAATTATAAAAGAACAATAAAAGCTATATACCATCTTGAGCATATATATATTATGCTGCTACCACATACATTCTAAAGGTCTGTTCGTTTGCGTTTTTAAGGTGTGAGGACAGCAAAGATTATGCAGTGCTGGGACCTATAGTTTTCTCAGAAATCGGAAACTCTGCTGCCAAAGAAATCAAACCCTGACTACAGAGAGCAAAGAAATGACGTCTGTTTCAAGATGTCATTACGAGTTAAGAATCCGAGTTAGTGTTATGGTGGATAAATATGGTACCACTACGGCACCTACAAACGTGGACCTTCATACGATACGAATACAAGGAATCCAAATCTTTTAAAGCAGTAGTTCCCAACCTGGGTGTTGCTAACTGGGTTCTTGGGGGGGGATGCTGAAATTATTTTTAATTGCAATTATTTTTAGAAGGAATTTCATATCAGATGCTTTCAATGCTTTCATAATATCAACATGGCTACATTTCAATATTCTGCTAATGGTTGTTACATTTTATATCCATAATTATATAATATAATTCTAGGTTCTCCAGTTTTAATGGGAACCCTGATATTACCACTGTACCAGATGCTGAAGGTGCTTATATGGTAGCAGTGAAAGGAATATAAGTTTATGTTCTAGGGCAGACGTGAGGAACCAGCGGCCTTTCGTGCCCGTACATGCAATTTTTTGGATGAATCCAAATTTTGCAAACCAAATCCTTTTATTTTTATTAATATGATTTTGTTCATCTTATTTTTAATATTTTAAATGAATATATTTAAAATACAAAAGATAAAAGAAGTACACTAAGAATATTCTGAAAATTCAATTTTTAGAGTAAAGGTTTAAAAAATATTTATTCAAAACATATTTAATCACATATTATTAAAAAAGTATACTGACAGTTAAAAAATGTCACTAAGTGTATGTATGCGTTACATTATTAACTGTTCGGTAAGTATATATCTTTGAATATACCTGATATATATATATATATCAGGTATATTCAAAGAATATATTAATTAGATGAAATAAGAAAGAAAACAGGTTGTGGTGACGTGGAAGCGAATTGCTCAGGATAGACTTGTGTAGAAAGCATTTGGAGAGAGACCTTCATCCATCAGTGGATAGATAATGGTTGAATATGATGATGATGATGATGATATATATATATATATATATATATAGCTTTCTATTTATGTGGCAAATTAATATTTGCTGCACGGATAGAAAGGCGGAAGGGGAGGGCTAATTCACCAACCCGTCTAGCCAGCGTGGTGAAATTATGGCTAATTCCTCCATTATGTTGACACACCAGAAACCATGGCCCCTAGTCTCCAGGTGCTGGAGTGCTCCTGATCAAGGCAGCGGTCAGTGTGGCATGAAAGCAGGGGGTGCTAAGAATCACTGGAATGGCCCAGGCTGCCGTTTGTTATTGACCTTGGCTACGTTTAATGGACGATCCCTTGCTTCTGAAGCAAAACTTCAGGAATTGGAAGAAGAACTTGACAAGATCAAATGGGACATTGTAGGACTCAGTGAAGTTAGAAGAAAAGGTGAAGAGTTGGTGGAACTTAAAAGTGGACATTTGTTTTATTATAGAGGAACGGAAACTGGAAGAACAAGTGGTGTTGGCTTCTTAATCAACAAAAGAATTAAAGACTACCTTCTTGAAGTCGAAAGCACGTCAGATCGAGCAGCGAGGCTCGTTGTTCAACTAACCCAGCGATACCAACTTCAAATAGTACAGGTATATGCACCAACATCAAGCCATACCGACGAAGAGGTTGAAGAATTTTATGAAGAAATCAAAGAGTTACACACCAAAGGGAAACAACATATCAAGCTCATCATGGGGGATTTCAATGCAAGAATTGGACAACAGGAACAAGGAGAGACATCGGTTGGTAAATACGGATATGGGGAAAGGAATGAACGTGGCGATCAACTCATCGAATTTGCAGAAGCTGAAAATCTTAGCATCATGAATTCATTTTTTAAGAAGAAACCGCAAAGAAAATGGACATGGAAACACCCCAATGGAGGAAC
>QLNU02013614.1:15489110-15507110 GCA_006491805.2 Dysdera silvatica
TCAATATATATGATCAAAACTACTACTGCATGCATGGAGAAGGAGACTATCTTATATGTGGGCAAAGAGAACAATCTATGCTCAAGGTAAAAAGGATTGTTTTACACATGGTAAGGAGTACCATAAGTGTGTGATAATTGGCTGGTTAGTTGAATTTTTATGGCCTAAGAGTAATGTATATGACGTAAAGTACTATCTGCGTATATGATGAAAAGTAGCGTGTGAATGTGAAGCATGGATAAAGTAACATATATACATGGTCACTCAGTACATAGTCAATAATACTATCTGTATACATGATGAAGAGGACTTCAGTATACATGATCAGGAAAACTTCTGTATAAATGTTCATGAGGACTTCGATGTATATATTCAAGACTATTATGCATACAGCAGAACTCTCTCATAATGAAGGGAGCTTTGAAAATGTTTGATATAACGATAAAGGCTTAAAGTAAAAGTTGTTTCTAGCCGAGGCTAAAACACAATGCACATGCATGATCTGGAATTCTAATTCAAATAAGTATTGTTGCAAAGAATATTAATTAAAATCTTTAAGAAAGTTAATAATATAAGATAAAACAAAAATGTAATATTCTTAAATAAGTGTCATCTGTTGATTAAAAAAACTATAATGAATTCATATTGATATGCACCATATTGTTTCCTTTTGGTCTCGCAAAATGATATCCTGTTAGAAGGTATTTCGTACCCAAATACAATATAAAAGAATCCATAAGAATATAGCATATATTTAACCAGAATATGTTTATTATTGAAACTCTAAATCAAAACTCTGAGATATATTTTTAAGTTAACACCATCCACTCGTATATTATTGAAAGCATAAGCTGTTAAGCTGAATAGTGATAGACTTTCGGACAACAACCTTAGTTGAATGAGCAGCACAATTGTGTATAAGAAGAAATTTTTTTTTTTGTATTTTTAGTTTTATTTCACCACCCAGTTCTTTTATCCATTCTGAAAAAAATAATAATTCCTAATTGGGCGATATGCTTATACTTCAGCACAAAACTTCAATATATCAGATTGTCACGAAAATTATTATTCGTCATAAGCAACCAAAATAATACAAGTGAAAATTACGAAGTTCCAGGTACATAAGAGAACTTCAAGATATTTGTGTTCAATATAAGTGTGATCTGAACCTGTATATAGAAAAATGATAACTGGGCCCTATATTCGAACAGAACCATTCCCAAAAAAGCAGGATAACTTAACTCTTGCGCATAACATTAATAGCTGCTATAAGAACATAACAGCCGCATGCCAAAGCTATAAAGCAATAATCACAACTAATAACTACTCACCAAGCGTTTCATCATCGGCTTCTGCAGCAGATATAAAAATTTTATGAGTGTTTGTGCATCGAAAAAACACAAGAAAAATAGTTTTTACAGTTCTAGAAAGGTTCACAAACTAAAGATATGCAAATGGCCACAACAATGACAAAATTTTAATATTATACACATTTTTGTATTATTCAAGTCTAACCATGAACGTAATAGTCATCAAAAGGTAGAAAAATAAAAATTAAAAAAGAAAGCTCATTTTTATAAAACAAACTCTGTTTCATGCTAGTTCGGCATTTTTCCCATTCACTATCTAACAAATTCAAGACGAGAGAGACTAATAATATGGATGGGTATTAAAATATTTTTTCAACAATGCTTGCATATATGTCTTCTGGACTAAGAAAACAAAATAACATATTCACTAAACCTTTCACATTTCAATAGTTCCTTCAAGCTATTCAGAAGCGAAATAAAAATGCATTTTTAGACAATATCGAAATTTTGCCATATGATTTATTTTGTCATTTAAAACCCCAAGACTGTGCAATAAATTACCTGGGTTGCAGGGGTGATTGTAAGTTCAAACTAGATTCCCTGAATATACAAGAAAATTCCCTGACAAGTTATGCAATATTTTTGGTAAAGACACTGATTTTCAAAGAAATATAAAAAATGACAGGAAACGAAACCAAATTTTTGTAAATTTTAAAAAGAAGTCCCGGTAGAGGCAAGTTGAAATTCTCGGAAATTCCGGAACATAATCACCCCCTGCTGAGTTGTGACCACTGGCTAAACGTGATCTACGAAAATTACGATATGCCCATACAGAATTAAGTTCAGCGAGTCAAACCCAGTCTAGTGAGACTGAAGGCTGTAGTCATGGCTAGGATATTACTGGGTTGCTTTAATATCTGGTGAATATAAAACAGAAATCTTGTCAGCAAACTGAGGTACATAATGCTGCAAATGCTATAACTGTTCTATAACAACATTTTAATACTCTGTTTAAAACAGTTTCTTTACTAAAAATGCACAAAAAACTTTAATTTCTTCGAACATTTTTACTTTACGACTCAAGACTGATCCGTGATATGGAATTGATGGCTTAACAAGTTGTCGGAGATGCATGTGTGTACTATAATACTCTACATGTACTATGATTTGGATCCCTTATAACTCAAAATTGTCGATTTCAGATGTACTTTCTTTTGAGCAATTTATGTTTCAAATGTTTATGATAATAAAAAAATTACATGTCGGTTTATGTAAATGAACTGATACAGAAATTTCTTCCTGCAATTCAAAATGATATCTCCTTCTGATTACTAGAAAAAGAAATATAGTCAAAACTCATTTATTGCTAGGTCTGCTAACCCTAAAGAAATTGTACATGATACAATTTTTTCTTTTTTAATGATTTCAAAATACAATGTCTATAAAAGGATTAATAATTAAAAGAAAAGTGATAATACCTTTCATGTTCTTGATCTGCCCGCGATGATTAATGATACCTCTCATTAGTGGAAGATTTAAGGCAATGAAATGTTCATGAGAGCAAATGATTTCAAGGAATTCAAACTTGTACTCATGAAGAACCTGTGAGCAAAAAAATATAATTCGTACACTACACTTGCAACTCAACGAGTCATTGTTTATAAATACAGATTTTACCACCAAGTTACAATTTGAGATGAGTATGGGCATTAAAACAATACAGGGGTGATTGTCAGTCCAAACCAGATTCCCTGAACATACCAGATAAGTTATGTAATGTTTTTGGTAAAGACACTGATTTCCAAAAGAATATTAAGTTTAAGAAAATATTAAGTAAAAGAAAGAAATATTAAGTAAAAGAAAGAAATATTAAGTAAAAGAAGATTAAGAAATATTAAGTAAAAGAAAATTAAGTTGTGGCAACTTAACCAGCCTGAAATCGGCAACACGTACTTGTTGTTATTCGACATTTTTACTATCCTAGAAGAAGGACGACCATTAATCGTCCGAAACTATCGTCGATTTTTATAATTTTCTAGTTATATTGTGCTAAAAAACGTTGTTAAATGAACCTTTTACTAATTGTTAACATACAAAACTAACGGGGTAAGTTTTTTTTATAATTTTTCTTATAATTCATATCAAACATTTTAGGGGGAATTTATTAAATTTAATTTTTGACACCTACATACAAGATCAACTTTGAGCTTTTTTGTTTAGGAAAAAAAAAAAGAGACAACATCTCCACTCTAGAGTTGAACCCCTTCGTTGAGCTTGGAATGCCTTGACCGCTAGACCAACGAGGAGAGGAACAATGCACTCTTTCTCCGTATGTAAAGGTGTTAAGGTATTATTACCCTTCTCAGGGATAACACAATTGCCAAATAATGGTCAACACACAAAGCCACCAAGGAAAGTTTTTGTGAGTTTTCGTGGGGGAATTTATTATACTTAATAATTTTCGACACCCACACATAAACTTAAACTAGAGCTGTTTTTTGTTTAGGAGAAAAATATAGATAAAAAGAAAAAAATAGGAGGCAATTGTGTTGTCTACAAGGAGGGTAATAATATCTTACATCCTTATATACGGAGAAAAAGAGCGTAGTTTCAGCCCTTGTTGGTCTAGTAGTCAAGGCACTCCGGACTCAATGGAGGGACCCTAGTTCGAGTCTAGGGCAGAGACAGAGTCTCCTTTTCTCCTAAGCAAAAAAGCTCAAGCTAGAGCTTATGCGTGGGTGTCGGAAATTATTAAGTACAATAAATTCCCCCCCCCCACCATGAAAACTCACAAAAACTTGCCCCAGTGACTTCGTGTGTTGACCATTATTTGGCAATTGTGTTATCCCTGTGAAGGGTAATAATATCTAACATATATGAATCTGCTTTGATTTCAATTAATCTATACAAATGGTTACCAAATTTTTTGGTTCGTGGCACCCAAAGTATGAACACACGTCTCCATAAGTGTTGATAAGTGTTGCAGTACACACTGGTGCCAAAATTTTCAAACATAGTTCACACTGCAGTTTCTCTTCTTCACTGATGTCTGTCGAACTAAACTTTGGTTTCAGGAGAAAATAGCCTCATGTTTGTGTGATTAAGTTATTCAGAATAGGTTGGGAAAGTCCCCCCCCCGAGTTTTCTAGGTCTGACCAAAAAATTTTGTTTTTTCCCTGACTTTTCGGACAAAATTGCCTGACGGATCGCAAATAAAACTTCGAATTGAACTTCAATTTTGGGGGAAAATAGCCTCATGTTCACGTGACATTTAGTTATTCAGAACAAGTTAGGAAGATTTTTCCCCTGACTTTTTGGGACCATTTCAAATTCCCTGACAATTCCAGGTTCTCCAGGTCGTTTGGGAATCCTGTGAAACCATAAATCGTATCGTTGAACCATCAAGGCACAATGTGGTGCCCTCTTCTGGAATACCAAAATAGTGCAGTGCTGTTCATTGATAGATTTCTTAACTACACAAGGTATCTTAACTTGGAATGGAAAGACACTATTAACACCAGTTGGCTGAATATGTATTACGTAACATTCACAATAATAACAACACTTGTATTTACTGTCCATTGTCTGTATTTTATGGTGCAAAGTTATCTGAAAACGAAAATCTTATGGTGCAAAATCATCTAAAAACGAAAATTTCATGGTGCAAGGGCAAACAAAAAATGAGACGGGACCAAAATTTTTCCATAGGATTCGAACTTCCGTTAGCGGGGGAACCAAATCCCTCAGACTATGGCGGACATAAAAACAACAGGCATTTTACGGTTCCATCGAAATTGAACACAGGTAACAGTATGATAGATGGAAGTGCTGCCACTACACCATACGGTTATTTACTGTTCTAATTCTATTTTATGGATAGAAGAATAGTAAAAACCATGTTACTACGAACAAAATCATTTGAAAGAGGTAGGGTGTTAGATATGTAGCTGGGAGGACTATGCTACACACACACACACACATCCTTAGGTACACAACTACGTTTATGAAGTAAGTTCTACTTAATAAAAAAAAAAATCAATATTTAATAAATCAAAAGTGATGTACCTTAGTATCAGCGGGACTAAATTTGTCCAAGTAAGAATTGATGAGTCGAAACACAAAGCCACGATCCATAACAGAAAGACAGCGCTATTAAAGAAATAAAATATCAAAAATGATGTCATTAATTTGGGCAAGGATACACAGTGAAATCTACTTATAATGATACTCAAGGCAGTGAGAAAAGTATTCTTATAGACAAGGCTGAACACAATGCACTCTATATATGTTGTGAGCAGAGGAAAATATCATTATAGACAGAGATTTCACTGTGTGTGTGTATATATATATATATATCCACTGCCAAGAATACCAGCACTTGCCCGAGTGCCACTGCGAAGCAGCTACGGTAGTGGTCACTCCGTGATGGGGTGAAACAACGAGTCCGGCTTAGCACAGAACATTGGTTGTGGTGACCAAAGTTCGAATCCTGCATTAAACTGTAGGTCCAGCTTATCAAGCCGTCTGGCCAACGTGGTGAGCTTTAGACCGCTTCTTCTGTATTTCTTTCACCGTGCCATGTATATGTGTGATAACAGAGAGATTTCCACCATGCAGTGGATTGAAAATGGCTGTTGTTAATGATGATGATGATACACACACATATATAATAAAAATTATTAAAATAGATGAAGGTTAGATAAATATTTTTAAGACCATATAAGATAATGAAATGCATAAAAGTTGTACAGTGTTATAAAGTAAAGAGACTAATAAAGAGAAATTAAGAAAATAGTAATACCTGTAAAAATAATTTTAGTATATACTGTGAAGTAAGGTGATATGAATTTTTATATACAGTAAAACCTCTCTATAACAATATTATACGGACCGAGAAAAATTATCCTTATAGAGAGAGTTATTGTTATAGGGAGGGTTCATTATACAGTAAAACCTCTCTACAACACTATTATACGGACCGAGAAAAATTATCGTTGTAGAGGGATTTATCGTTATATCGGACATCGTTGTTGGGAGGTTTTACTATGTATATATATATACCTTCATAAAGAAAGCCAAACTGAGGTTCGCCTGTTTAGTTTCGATTGCCAAATCCTTGTGTTTCTGAAATATATGAGGAACAAACTCTTCAGCGAAATTCTGGATGCAATATTGATAATCAGCAGGAAACCTTTGTTGTCGCTGCATCTAAAAATGGATTTAAAAAACAGTAAATTATCACTAACAAATCAACTTCATTGAAATTTACGTTTAGTCAGCACTTTTCGCCTACATTTAACGTAATTAATAAAGCATCCAGCAGATGTAATCTCGGTGCAAAGAATACTTAGTCAAAAATCACCCAAATATTCACATGCAACGGCATTATTAAGTTCCCTACATGTCGTGCACAAAATCCTAAAATCAGCAAAATGGCTACATAAAACTAAACAAAATGAACACAATTTTGAAAAATTCAGTGTAGTCACTTATATTTCACTTATGTGACATATCCCAAGCACAGAAAACAAATCTTCACAAATATATAGTATGGTTAAAAGGCATCTACACAAATTTAAAATGAAAAGAATTAGAGCAGGGGACAGCAACCTCTGGCACATGGGTAGATTTTCAGGGAAACACAGAGGGATTAAAAAATAAATCTAAGTATGATTGTTAAATTTAAAAAATAGCATTTTATTTGTTTTTAGATAAAATCCATTTCCGTTTCCACACATTTTAAAGAGGAATATTGTTCAATGTTTGGGGAAAAGGTGCACAAAACCGTAAATTTGCTGTCAAACTAACTTTTTGAACCTTGAGGGATCCTTAATTCATTTCCCATCCAAAACTTTGTTTCCCCCCCCCCCCACCTTCCCATTATTATTCCCATTTGCTCATCATAATTGTAGTGTAATTACTCATAACACTACAACTACATCGTAATTGTAGTGTTATGAGTAATTGATAATGGCAAAACATCAGCCATAGAGTCAAGAGCAATATACATCGTTTTTAAAACCTTTGAACTGGAAAATACAGTTTCCTATAACAAAAGCATCACGCTGTTTGCAATTTGCATTGGAAAAACTAAGTAAATTGTAAATGAAATGTACAAGGAGATATTTAAGAAAACAGCATTTAGTGCAGAACGATCCTTGCTCTACTGCAGCACATAAAGCCCAATCAACCAATCTTTTCATGAAAAGCAATGCTTTAATGAATTAAGAACATACCAAAAGATCTACTGAATTTTTATTAATAAGTGGATGGCAACAAAAAAAGCTATAATTTTATGAGTGGCATGTGATGCACTTTGAGTGATTCCGCTGGCACACAGAATGAATCTGCTGCATTACTTTGGCACAGTACCCAAAAAAGGTTGCCAATCTTTGAATGAGAATTTTGACCTTTAGCTTATTGGAAAAATGCATCGATGCAGCGACAAGCATTAGTTGCAAATTTGGTTGCCCCACGAATTATGTATGAGATGCATTCACTACAAATGAGATGTTTCTTTCAAACATATAGCACATCTTATATGTACTATATTTTCATATAAATACCAATATACAGGGTGTCTACCCAAATTCTATTTCAAACTTCCCTGACTTTTCCAGGATTTCCAGTTGCTAATTACAGTAAACAACATGCAATGCACTAAAATTTGCGCAATCAAAATAAGTTTCAAGGCCATGAAATCGATTAATGCAAAGCCCAAAGCCATTTATAACTCAATTATAGTGAATTTACAAATTCAAAAGCTGTATTAAAAAGTGTATTTCTTTACACTAAAAACTTGCACTAATTAAATATTTACAGCAACATTTCCATTTGGCCCTTTTTGAGTTTATTATAAAAGAGCTTAACTATATAATTGCAAAGCTGATGCTCTAAGTTGAAGCATCTGCTTTATGATTATATAGTTAAATTCTTTTATAATGAATATAGTTAAGCTTTCATTTAAATTGTGCATGACTATATATAAGGCAAAGGAGATTGGTATGATCAAAATCCCTTACAGATTGGATAATTTAGCTAAAAACACTTTTTGTTTTTCAAGTTTTAGTTATATATTTGGCAAACATTTTCTTCTGAAAAATATATAGGCTTAATAATTTTATATAAATTATATTAGTTTTGGTGCAAAATGGTAACTTTTGGAAGAAGTTTAGTCAAAAGTACAAGTTTTTCAAATTTTTCAGTAGGTAATGTGGTATGAAAAGCACAGTTCAGGAAAATTATTTTAATAAGTTATTTATTATAACAATGACTTTAAAATTTCCCTGACTTTGGACTTAAAATTTCCCTGAGTTTTCTAGTCAGAAAAAACTTCCCTGACCTTTCCAGGTTATCTAGATGAGTAAACACCCTGAATATGTTACTCTTACAAAAGAATACGACTGAGCAGAGCTTATCATAATGAGTAAAATTTTACTAGTTATATTACTCTTATACATCAGATTGTATGCTCTGTATTATGTATGAACGCATGTTCTATAATTTATCAAATACAAATAAAAAAAAAAGGAATAGCAACTGACCTTTATTCTCTCAGTCGATAACAAGTGCTGGGCCATTGACTTTGTAATAATTTGAAAAAAGAACCAAGCATGTCTCAAAAACTTGTTTATAACCAGAAAATCAGTGTTGCCGGGTTCAAGCATTGCTGTAAGGCATTTTATGAGTTCTTCATGCACAACCCTATTCTTGACAGAAAGCTCCTGAGTTTTAAACACGTACTAAAACAAAAACATTCAAATATAATTCCAAAGATGAATTGGCACAGCAAATTCATGATTATATTTGGAGGGGGGGAAGGGGTGCTATATAAATTCTTCACTGTTAAGAAATTTCAATAAAAGTTAATACTATTAAAGCCCTTTTTTAAACCATGTTCATTTTGGGGAAGATGTACAGCCCCCCCACCCCCTCAACCTGGATCTGCCAGTCATCATAATACCCAATTACTGAAAATTGTCTGCTAAAAAAAGAAAAGGTTTCTACAAACAGCTCTGTGCTAACAGCATTCCATATGACGTTTAGAGTCAATATGTATGTGTATATATATATATATAAAATGATATTTTGTATATACATACATACAAATATATGGAGTTGAGCTCTGCAACCCCCAGATTGTAAGTATGCATCCTCCCATCCGAACTTTCTGTGTATACCTATTATATACACACACATACATATATTTCATAAACAGGTGGATGAAATATAAAAACAGCTTCAGATTATACAAAAATGAATGGAATGAAATAGACGTGTGTAGAGCATACGAAGAGCCCTTCATGCAGCAGTGGACAGATAACGGTCACACATGCAATATATATATATATACACACAGTAGACTCCCGACTATCCGACCTAATGTCGCAGAAGAGCAGGTCAGATAATAAAAAAGCCGAATTGGCCAGATTTTTATAAAGCCTCGCTTCCCACCCATATCTTTAAAAATACCCTTTTTATACCAAAACACTTTCTTACTCATGTTTTCCAACCTCTCAGTGCAAAAATACTTAAAAATACAATATTGTACACATTTTAAAATATATTTTATAATGTCTAACTTAATTGCTGGAAACATAAAATCACATACACTCTACAGTATGAATACATACACTTTTGATATAAACAAAACATTAGCGTAGAACATAGGCTTAATTCTTGCAAAAATTATTTAAACTTATTTGACTGTTTATTTATAAATGGTTATGCAAATGTGCAAAGGTAGGCCCTAAGATGAAAGAGTCAAAACTGAGTTTCACTTTTTGAAAAAGTCCTTCACAGATGACTGCTTCTTCCTTCTATCCCTCTTCCATGATGCAATGTCTCTCCACAATGTCTCGCCACTTACGCAAGCAGGTAATATCAGCTGGTATAGCTTCCTCCTACTCACTAATGTACTGCAGCGCTGCCTTAATAGACGAACCCTTCTGAATGTGGCATGAAATTTTTCCTGTCATCTAAAGATATGCTCCTCCTCCTCCTCTTCTCATTGTGTTACATTTCCATAATATAGTTGTTAGTTATTTCATCAACTTCATCGTTCGCCATCCACTCTTCAATGTCCTCTGAACTGACATTGTCACTACAACTTTTCTTTTCTTTTTCTTTTTTTTTTGTTTATCACCCATTTCATAATCTTTAATAAAAACAAAAAAACAAAAAATAAAGTACACCAAACAGTAATTTACTAACGTAACCAGGAACAGTAGCAAACGTACATACTATTCGCACTTGTTAACATTCAATACACATCTGATGAAGCGAAGAACAGGTATTGTCTGGTTACGGTAACTTAGTATTTGCATCTCATGGTTTTCGATGACTTCAGTAGAAACTCACCAACCTCTTAAGTAGTAGATCACCCAAGATTATCCACCTTCCCAGCATAGCCAGACAGAAGCACGGCTGGTGGAGGGAATCCAGAAATAATTTTTTAACTAGACCGGATAGTCGAGAGTACTGTATATATATATAGCAAAATTGTAGTATGATTGTGACATGTAGTACCTTCTAATGTAATATACATGAATACACTACACTTAAGCATATATTAATTTAGACAAAGTTAAAGTTGTAAAGTAATATCACACAAGGTAGTAAAACCAAGTAAATTTAAGTAGTAGAAACATCTCAGAATAAAAATTGACATGTAGTAGTAAAAGGTGAAGAGGAGTAAAAGATTAAACAATACCAAGAATTTTGTTCTTCATCAGGGACCGCACAAAATCCCTGTTATTGGTTTGCTTTTTCTGACTACAATAATTGAGATTTGTGATCAATACTGAATAAACCAGCATTGACCAAAACTTAGCTAAAAACAGTATAAACCCAGAATATAATTAGTTTAACAATATTTTAGTAATTTAGAAGGGTCTCTTTATTAATACTGAGAACAATCTCAATTGTTGTAATATATATATATTCCGCACATATATTTTAATATGATATCTGCAGTAAACATTGAAAACTATGTTTACAGAAGTGACTGTACTCAAAAAATTACAAGAAAATTAGTAATGTCTGGGATTACAAATTGTGTAAAAATATAACTTTTAAGAAAGTTAGAAAAAGTTGTCAGCAGACAAAAAAAAAATTTACCTGTACATAAGAATGTAAAGTATCATTTTTTCCTACATCATGTACACTGTGAACAATGTGAATAAGCACTCTGACAGTATTCAAAGACACGTCTTCGTCTGGAATGATGACCAAGAGGTAGAACAGCTTATTTAGGATGGTAGGGAGGAAGTGAATGATAGTACTCATTTCTACAGCATGTAAAGCCTTGACACAAAAGGAACAAAATGTCAATAAAATACAAAAAATAACAACAATACAAAGTATACTATAATTAATGATAAATTTTTAATTAGAATTACTGCATAAGGAAATATGCAGTGTTACATACACTGTGCAAGGAAGACTGTATGTAAGGCCATGTGGGCACTATATCAGTCATTGTGACCTGTATTTCGAATTTAAGTTTTCATTATTGTAAAATTGACTAAAATCCATTATACGATTACTTCACGTTTATTTAGGAATGGAACTTCACAATCATTAATATTCCTTTATATTTCAAATGTCTCCTGGGTTTCTTAGAAACATTGTAGCACATCTGAGGTAGAGATGTATCGTCATTGCACAAATACATCGTTACATTCAAATGATTTCTACAAACATAATCTGAATGGATTCTTAAAAAAAAGAACCACCAGTGAATGAATGAATGAGTTGTCTTCTTTCTTTCATTCACTAAAGCTGTCACTGATTCCTTTGTTTTGTCCTCCATCCAATGGCATAGTTCAACAACATAATAAAAACCGATTTTTAAGAAATACAGGGTTTGTCCCAGAAGTTCCCGGAATGATTTTTTGTAGTTGGCAACGCTGGCTGACGGGGCGGAGAAGTTGGTGGGGGATCTGAGCTTGGAAACGAGACCGGTATCAGTCGCCTGCGGGCAGTTGTTGAGGCAGGGTCACGCTCCGCGCAGAGGTATCTACTGCACCCTCGTCGATCAAAAAATGGACCAGTTTTTGGAGCAGCGTTATGCAATCAAATTTTGTGTGAAACTGGGTAAAAACGGGGCGGAGACACTCGAAATGCTTCGGAAAGCCTACGGTGACGGGGCGATGAAAAAAAGCCAAACTTTCATGTGGCACAAGCGGTTCCGGGAAGGTCGGGAGTCCGTCAACGACGACGACCGCTCTGGACGCCCGTCGACATCACAAACGGACGACTCGGTGCAAAAAGTGCGTCAAGTTTTGGACAATGACCGACGATTAAGTGTTCGGGTGATTGCAGAGGAGTGTGGAATACCCAAAACAATCGTTCATCGCATTTTAACGGAGGATCTTCAAATGAGGAAAGTCTGCTCGAAAATGGTGCCAAAAGTCCTGACGAGTGAGATGAAGGAGCAGCGTTTGTTGAAGTGCCAGGAATTGCATGAACGCTACGAAACGGACCCAGAATTTTTGGACAGAGTGATCACAGGGGACGAGACGTGGATTTTTCAGTACGATCCCGAATCAAAGCGCCAGAGCAGCGAGTGGCACACCAAGGAGTCTCTTCTTCTTTTTGCAAGGGTTTCATTGGGAAGGGTGGCCGCCGGGGGCGGCGCTGTAATCCCAGACAGGACGCTTGAACAGCGTAATCAGCCGCCGAGGCGGCTGAGGGGGAGATGGATTGCCGATCAACACGGCATTCATAGATGCACGTTCACGTAAAGTCGTCATTCAACGCACACCGAAACCAGCAGCCGTTGGAACCGTCACGGGGAACGGCCACGGCCCAGGCAGCAGGACCGGAGACACCCCCATGGGCCAGCCGAGTAACCTACAGGAACCGGCCAAGCCCGGAAAGGAAGGTGTTTAGCACAGCCACGGAGGCAGCGCGAAGGCGGGGGGATCCGGTGGGATCCAGGAGGTCGGACAGACCTGGTGGCGAGGCGAGGCCTAAACGGCGGCGGGCGAGAAGGAGCTCCTCCCTGAGGTAGCCGTAGGCCGGACACCGCAAAAGAATGTGTTCCAGTGTTTCGTCAGCACCTTCCTGACACTGGAGACACACAGGCGACGGGAGTTGCCTAATGTGGTGGAGGTACTTGTTGGTGAATGCACAGCCAATTCTGAAACGATGCAGCCTGGTCTGTGCCCCCACCTGGGAGACAATCGGAAAGAAAGTATGGCGACTTTCGCACCTGGTGATGATCCAGTGCCCGTAATGTCTGCTTTTCAGAGGTTCACCATGTCATTTGAAGGTATCCTTCAGACACACCGCGCTCATTGTCTCCGAGTTGCTGGCCAAAATGGGTGTGGCAACGCTGCCCCAGCCGCCGTACAGCCCCGATCTGGCACCAGCGGATTTCTTTTTGTTCCCAAGGATCAAAAGAACCCTGAAAGGAACTCGGCATGGGACGCTGGAGGCGGTAAAAGCAGCCGCGACGACCTCACTGAAGGAGATTCCCGTTGACGACTTCCAGGGCGCCTTCAATGATTGGGTGAAGCGTTGGCAACGGTGCATCGAAGCAGGGGGAGAATACTTTGAAAAGTTCTGAAAAGATTGTAAACTGATATTGAATAAATGATTTTAAAAAAAATCATTTCGGGAACTTTTGGGACAAACCCTGTAGCACACCATAAAGTAAAAGAATCGTTTGTATATCAAGACATGATGCAATTGTAACTACTTGTAATCTTTATTAAAATTATGAAATGAAAAAAGCGAAATCAGGATTTTGCTTTTATTTTCAAAGTTAATTTCGATTTACACGTTTAAAATATTACATTTATCTGCACTAATGTCGCTGTTGCCAGTTTTTGCTTGCATAAAAATAAAATCTATACTGGCAAATAAGAAAGCTGTGAAGTACAGTTATGTACAGCTTCTCATTATACACATAGTACTCATTTGTTAAATAACCAATACTGTAACAAAGAAAAGCAAACAATCCCTTGTAAAAGGCCTATTGTTTTGCAGAAGCTGAAAGAAATGAAGTGGATGTTAGTTGGATATCAAAGGAAGAGTTAACCGCATTTCAATTATCACACTTTACACTCAAACTAAAGATTGTACAATACTCGAGTATCAAAATTACAAACTCTATAGAGTCGAGGCATATTACAAAGAACTAGGTCCGAGAAGTTTCCGATCGGAAAAGGGCGAGCATTTGCAGGTCACGCATGAACTCTAGTATAGTAAGGACTTTTGCCCTTCAAAAACAAATCTTGAGTTAGCAACTGTCAAAGGCATTTTCAACTTGAGCGTTTGTCTTCTTTGACTTGACTGTTTTTATTGGAGGCAGAGGCGGATCTCGGGAGCATGGCAGAGGAGGAGTCAGATTTTTTTCCGTGATTGAAACAGTTTTGCAAATGATAAGGCTGAAGTTTAGGTGGCATGTCTGTGGCACTATTTCTTGACTCAGTTGTAGTAAATAACGTGAGACGGTGGTCCTGTTGTGTTGCTGCACCCATTCTTGCCATGCAGTCAACAGATGCTGCTGTTTTTACGAAGGCAGGTTTCCTGCTATTATCTTCTCCAACAGACAGTTCCAGCGTAATGTCTTGCATGCTTCGAGGCATCTTGTAAGCTCTGTTAACTAAGGCAAAAGGCTCAAAACGACTGCAGTTGCTGGTGCCTGCCACTGCTGTTTGTGTATCTTTCACAGCACTGGACAATTCTTCAGGCTTTCTTGACAGTTGGCCGCCACTCTGAGAACGGCGCTGATAGGCGTCAGGGCAGCAAGGTTTATGAGTAGGCGTGCAACCATTGCAGAAACTTACAGAACGACTCACAGATTTGGTGGTTTCGGCTGTTTCAGGTGTTTCACATTTTTCGGGGATTTCCACAACACAAGTAGTCCTAGAAGTGGGGCAGCGACCCTGAAGCAATCGTTTGAATGTCAATGTCCGTGCGTTGATGGCGTCTGAGTCCTCTAACTCATTGTCATAGACCACAGGATGCAACACCAGAGGTTTACATCCAGGGCCAATGTCATTACAAGGGCTCTCATCAATGTAACTGACACAGTCCTCTCTGAACTCACTAAAGTGAACATGTCCACCAAAAGAATAAGCTTCTCCCTTCAAGGAGGTGCTGTCGGCAAGAGAATCGTCAGGAGTGGATGAGCAGTTATTATGTTTGCGTTTCTTGGAGCTTTTCCATAACTTAAAGCGAGTTGCATTGTGAGACCCATTCTCAGAATTGTTAGTGTTAGCAACATAAGGAAAAGCGGTAGTCTCTATTTTACAGGTAGTGGAGCCTTCTGTGCACTCATTGCATTCCTTTTCTGCAACAACAGCGTTGTTGATTAAAAACTCTTTGCTAGATTCGTTGAGTCTTATTTCTTCGGAACTCATATTGGCATCAACGTGAACTTCGACAGGAGTAACAGCAGAATTGTCCCTATTAAAAACACAACACTTTAAGGTTTTGTGATTTGGCATAATGCAAAATAAAAACAAATAAGAAGCACACTGCAGATAACTTCTCAATAAAAATACAGTAGAGTTTCTGCAACAATATTATACAGACCGAGAAAAATTATCTTTGTAGAGGGAGTCATTGTTATAGGGAGGGTTCATTATACAGTAAAACCTATCTGCAACACTATTATACGGACCAAGAAAAATTATCGTTGTAGAGGGATTTATCGTTATATCGTTGTTGGGAGGTTTTACTGTAATACAAATAACACTAAATTTTTTTAAAATCTTTGGTATCTTTACCCCTCACAGGCTGTTTGCCAGACTTTAGTTTTCATGTTAAGACAGACCTCACATTGAAGGGACAGACAGTGAGTGGCACTGATACTGTTTTGTTTGTATTTGATGGCATGAGAACATACTGCATCAGGGAGTCTATAGTTTTCCAAAGAATTTAAACCTTTCGACCCAAGCAAACCCAAGACTACAAAAACAGAAAAATGGCAGATATTTTATAGTACTACTGAAATCAAACCCAGAACGCGTTGCCTGGACGACAGGGTCGGAAAGGGCTTGCCAGTTCTGTTGTCTTGAATGATGGGCTTGGCCAGTCAAGGGGCAACAGAGGTGGCAAAGGCATGCAAAGTTTAGTAATATGCATTTGAAGACTTCAAAATGGACTCTCCATCGGAAAATACAGGGTTGTGTATGATTCTAAATACTTAAAAAGATGAGGAAAGCCAAGGATCTAGATATGGGATACAAACAGTGTTGAACTAAATAGAACGCTACCTAGCTGACATCCCAAAAGTGATGTCACAAGTCCATTCAGTTGGTTGGATTTTTATGACGGAAGAGCAGTAAAGGTCATTCTTCTATGCTGAACTGTCCATTCATTCAGAGTGACCGATTTAGTAAATGCAGTGACCATTCGTACAATTATGTCAAATATCTTAAATACATCTCTTGTTCTCCCAATGTGCGGCCTCCTGAAAGCTACATGATTGTGGTTAACCATGTAATCACTCAACACATGCAAAACAAAACATTTCAAACCATTCACACACCTTATAAAAACTTGGAGTGTTGTGGATCCACTAGAAAACATGCGACTGCACTCACAACTAGTTAAATCTTTGAGGTAATTTTTAATGTTTGAAGATTTAGACACATTTTTCCAACTCTAACGCAGATACACAACTTGCATGCATTACAAGCAGCCCAAAAACACAATGTCCTTTCAAACGTATTAATCTTACGGTACATTTATAAACTCTCTGTAAGCTCATTCGAGTGAATTTTTATAGCACAGCGACTGCAAAGGTCATGTGTCAAACAAGATGGATTCATTTACAACAGGATTAATTACAATTAGTATGTCCTCTATCTAAATTAATACTAGTATCAATGCCAGGTCATAAACCCAGACCATCTGGCATGACACCAAATCATGCTACAAGGGTAATAGGAAGCCACCCAACATTCTGAAACAAAAACTTCTTACAGAAGGGTAAAAAGCTGACTCTTGCCAAGGTAAATTAATGTAACGGCTCAAATATCACACCTGAAAATCACAAAAATTTACGTGATTAAACAACGTGACTTAATCACCACACGACACAGAACATAGAAAAAGTGTGCCTGACAATTTCTCTTTTTATGGAAGATATTAATACCCTCTCACAGGGTTAACACAATTGCCAAATGATTAACAAACAAACCCACAAGGGCATGTTTTTTATAGTTTTCGTGGGGAATTTTATAAGTAACGATTTCTGCAACCAATGTTTAAGCCCAAACTAGAGTTTAATATATAGGCAGGCATGTGCCAACAATGGAAGGGGGCATGGGGTTTTTTCACCCCAATCTTGCAGGGGCAAAAAGCATAATTCTCTCCCCGCAAATTACCACACTATTGAGGAATACTATTAAAATTTTAATTTCAAAAATATCATTAAACATTTCCACTAATGTAGCAAAGCTGAAAGAAACTTAGATTTTAATTTCGTTTTCTGTCAATAAATGTCAGCACCATATCGTCAATAATACTGCTTTGACAGTGCCACCTGGCATATGTATCGTTAAAAAAAATTAGCGTCTCTTTACCTGTACATTCCCTTTCAGTCTTTGTGAAACTATCGATCTTAAAGCGTGGTGCTCTACGAAATCAGTAAAATTGTAAATCGTTCATATGGTGGTTGTTTCGTGATTCATTTTAGTTTAACAATTTAATTAATTAATTAAAAATT
>QLNU02013614.1:15512751-15524962 GCA_006491805.2 Dysdera silvatica
TACAATTTGTAACTTCATTTGTGTACATTTTGGATGTGTCTAATTCATTTATATATGTAAATAAACATCTGATTGATCGATTGAAATCAGGACAAACTTTTCTATATTCTGATTTAATAAAAGAGTACATGAAAAAAGACTTAAACAATTGATTCAAAACTTACAATAACAAAAACTACAGCGAAATACTTCTAATGCCTGTTTTGAGGAAAATGAATGCACTTTTTACTCACTTGATGGCAGTTCTTTTAAAAGTTCAAATGAAAGTTTAACGCTACCAGGGATCACAGTTAAATGCTTTAATTTTTCAGGCCTGAAAAAAAAAGTATTTTTTATAACAATTCACACATCACATGCTACTTGCAAACGTCTCGCCACAGAGAAAATAATTACTGTATTTAGCGCAAATTTGAACAGGACAGACCAATATGGTTTATTACAGAATTTCTTTGAAAATCCATCAATCACATACAAATTTCATACAAATTTTCAGTTATTAGCTATTATAATTAATCATAACCCATAACCTTTTGTTTCAGTTCTTACAAGTCTTTTAACGGACTGTGCGTGTAGCTTCCTGCTTTCAAAAACCACTGGACGTTATCCTAATGGCCCGATACATTTTTTGATGACACCACTCATCACTTCTTTTCAAGCAAGTTGGTATATATCTTGCACATGCTCCTAGTTATTTCGTGTCACTGTAGATGCCCATCGTTGGATGATTGCGATTGCTCACTGTAGATGCTCATTGTGACCAAAGCAGAACGTTTTACGATGTTCTGCAACAAGACTTGAACTAATCAAAATTGTTCCGCAGGAGATGTATGTATATGTACTGTATGCAGGATTATATACATTTTTAAATTCTATAAAATGTAAATTCCTTTTTAATAGAAATGCAGAAGTATTTGTTGAGCTTTTTATTTATTTATTTTAAGACCAAAAAAAAAAACTGATTCACCCAGGAGGGATTCTTCGGTTAAACGTTTTGTTCTGTGATGTGCATCACTTAGCACGTTCTGCTTTGAGGCTCAATGTGATCAATTGTGCAAAAGCATGGGAAAGTTGTCCACTTCTGCGGTATTGTTTTCTCAGAAGAAGACTGCTCCAAATACAAACCACAGAGGGTGACATCACTCATTCCAAAAACAGAATCTTGAAATGGAAGAGCCAAGGCTCATCATTTTATCAAGTTCAGGAGTGGATTCTATAATCAGGTATACGGTTGTGGAGGTGGGGCATAAAAGAAAACGTCATGTGCCTATAATTTTTGATTCACTACTCTTTATTGAGTGCATGGATCTCATCCACACTGGAGAATAATAAAATTGCTAGCCAATTACGAAGAACTAGTTGCACAAACCTGACCATGGGGAAAAAGGCTTCATCTACATGGGAGATCTCATTATTCAAAACAGAAGCTAGAAAGGTTTTCTCCGACTTTTTCAAATTTGATCAAAAGAGCTTGTTCTCCCCCCCCCCACCAACTTTTAGGGATGATTGCAAATTTCCTGATAATTCCAGGTTTGCGAAACTCTTGCAAGTGATTCATTCTCAAAATTACTTCTTTATACAACTTTGTCCTTATAATCATAGTAACAATTAATACAACTATGCAAATTCAAGGCAATGAAAACAATAGCTCATAAAATTAAATCCACAAAATTATTTATACATTGGTAAACGTTTCCTAATCATTGGGTAATGCTTTTTCTAGGCCAGTAGTTGGAATCTGCAGCTTGCGAGCCAAATCTGGCTCACTGGCTACTGGAGTGCGGCTCTTTCACGAATGACATGTTTAAAATTTTTTTAATTAAATAATATTAGGTTTCAGGATTTCAGAAATAGAAAAATAACGTTAGCCTTTGCTAAAGAACTTCTCAGTGCTACCGTAGCAGAATTAAATTTGTCTCTTTTTAATACTGACATTAGCACTTTTGAAATGCAATTGCTGGATTTAAAAATCAAAAATTTATGGAGCTCCAAATTTGAACGCCTTAATGCTGATATGGAAAAATTGGAGAAAACCAAATGTGATCCGAATTCACAGATAAATGTTCTGCTTTGAAAGAACTGGATAATGAAAACGTGATTTTTGACATTTGCAATAGTATTTCCGACTCAGTATTTCTGGTCAGTTAAAAAAGTCAGCATTAGCTGTTCTTTCTCTCTACAGCTCTATATATTCATGTGAACAGCCTTTTTCAAGCATGAACCTTATCAAAAGTAAACTGAAAAATTATCTTGTTGATAAGAATCTAGAATCGTACCTGAAATAAACAACAGCAACATACAAATCTGGCTTAGCCAAACTTTCCAAGGAAATGCAAGGAGATTCTTCCAATTAAACAAGACAATGTTTTAATTTTAATAATAAAAAATTATTTTTATCTATAAATAAGATTATGTTAAAGTATGATATCTAGTTTTAATCAGTGTACCTAGTTTTAATCAGTGTACCTAGTTTTAATCAACTTCTAAAAACAGGGTCTTTAGAAATTCGGCTCTTAAAAGAAACCTGAATCGTTACTGATGATATTTGGCTCTTTTGACTATTACCCGAGGGAGGCAGGGTACGCATCCATTTATAAATATCTGTGGCCACAGGGAATAAGTCGTTAAGTCGAAAAATGGCAAAATGAGTTTAGTGAACCGTGATCATCATCTCCCAAGCCTTCAGCGCTCTGTGAAGAAGGCGGAAACTCACAGCTCTAATACTTTCCAAGTTACAAAGATGTGAGTTTTTGGGTATCTCGTAAAACAGCGTGTGTTCTCGGTTAAATCAACTTTATTTCAGAGTGGTATCAATCATGAGAATAGCAAGACAAGTCAAATTACCATAGTTTTCTCAAAGTATCTGTGTGGAAAACTGCATTTAATCATTCATTCACTGTAGCAGATTATCCGTGTAAAGCGGCTGTTCTCGGATAAATCAACTTGCTCAACTTTAGAGGGACATCATTCACAGGAACAAAAAGGTAAGTCAAATTATTATTACTGTTATGAATTATTGTTATAAATTACTATTATTGATATGAATTATTCTTATGTTATAAATTATTATGTTATGAATCATTATGTTATGAATCATTATGTTATGAATTATGTTATAAATTGTTATGAATAATTATTATATATTTTCCCCTGTTCTGCACGACGGCAAACTATTCTACGTAAATATGATAACCAAGACCGTAGCCAGGATTTAATTTCAAGGGGGGGTTCAAAAATTTTTACCGCATGCATCGATAAAATCACAGCATGCAAGGCTGTAGCCAAGTCCCATTAAAAATTTAGTTTTGAGAGGGGGACCGGTCCCTAAAATACCCCCCCCCCCGCTCTACATGGGCATGATGATAACCAGATTTGGCATGTGTCAGGAGTCTTCAACCTGCGGACCACGGATTGAAGAACCCTGATTTAAGTAAACACAAGATATTAATACATAACATTAAACAAAACAAAAAACTGACGCAGAAAATTTTAGCATTAAAAACGTATGGTGAATAATTAGGTAAGTGTGATTAAATGCAATACCATAATTAGGTAAGTATGGTGAATACCTGGATAAGTTCCGGAGAATAATCAGGTTAAGTACAGGAAAATCGTAAAAGGGTTTCGGCAAATTAGTTATTCTTCAAACCATTAAATTTAGAAATTTATGTTATATTTATGTCAACTAAATTTATTTTTTTCAAAAACTGTACTTACATGAAAAGTTCAAAGGTAAAAAAGCGTTGCCCTGAAAAGTTGCGATTTTAGACTTAACCAATTAATTTATTATGACTACAGATATTAGTTTATAATTTTGAACATTACAATTCTTTCTCCTAACTCCTCACACACAGCACTAATTAATCATTAATAACTCAAATGGAAGAAATAATGAATGCAATTACTAAAAATTGCGATGCCACGATTACTTTTTAAAGTCAGTTAGGAAACGTAACATGTCTTCGTCAGATATCTTTGAACTTTCATGCCTGTAAATGGGCCCAAAGTCATCCGTCGTATCCAGTTCACCAGAAAGTGGACGAAATATAGGCCTGTAAAATGCAAAACTATAAATAAAACCTTTTGTACAAATGACAAGGAAATCATTTTCCAAACTCCAGTTCAATAACTTCATTTATTTGACATCGATACGCAATATTAGAAACAAAACAAACACATATACCAGAACTGAGGTATCCACCATTTTCCGGCTGGGTAACAAAATCCAAATTATGACAATTAGATCAATAAATAACAATAAAATATGACTCAATTGGTGTAATACATACTGGCAAATTTTAATATATATTTATATCGATGAAGGAAGCATCAGAAAAAAGACCAGTTTATACTGGTCTGACAACATCTGATGCTCCCCTGTTTTTTGAAGAATGAAAGAAAAAAGTTCCTTATTTTTATTTTAACCCTAAATTACAGTAAAATACCAATGCTTCGCAGATAGTGAAATATTGTAAGGGTATTAAAGTTTGGTAAATTTTTTGTAGATAGTAAAATGTTTCGACAAATCTATACAAAATAGGTAAAAAAAAATGATCTCTAAAAATTTTTTTTAATGCAAATTAATAACAGTCTAATTTTCCGACAACCATGGAAGAACCCCAAGCCCTCCATACATAGCATAGAATATAACATACCTAGCAGCCCAAGCAAATGGCATTCTGTAATGTCCTAATCGCTGACAACATGTTCGAATCATTTTCTGAACTTTGAAGCCTAGTCTCCCATTACTCATACCCGATTGTGGACGCATGTATGGCTCAGTTGCTTGTGAAATACTGCCTTGAAGAACCTTCTCTATCCTCAATACAAAATAGAGTTCTGGATCAGGATGGTGCATAGTGAATATAGCCTGAAAAGAAAGGGAAAAAAAATGAACATACAAAATACTAAAATTAAAAATGAAAAAAAAAAAATATTGTGTGAGGTCAGGTAAGGTCATACTGTATGAGGTCATACAGTTTTCCAGGAACCTGAACCTCTTTCTGTCACTTAGCGTATCAAACACCAGAGTACGGATCTGCAGAAATGTATAAGCAGCAAGCAATGAGTACCAACTGGATAAAAACCTGGATTATTTCCATGGTAGCCATGGTGTTATCACTACGCCACCACAAGGGCATGGAAAAAAGAACAAGTTGAGTCAAATTCAGTCAATAAACACAATTTAACGTAATATTAAAATATGTATTAATTAATCCTTGCCATAGTAAGAGTAAACATTGAAATAAGGATTTTTTTTTCTTTTTTACTACTGAAAATTCAAGAAGTCTGTATAAAGTACTTGGAATGTGTTACAAATGCTTTTTTTTAATCTTTTGCTTTTAGACCAGTGGTTCACAAATCTGTTATAGTACAGAACCCTTTTCTTGTCATCACACATAGCCAAGGAACCCCACCTATAAATATTATTTAAGGAAACCCCCTAAAAGTCTATCATTTATGACAACTTGGACATAAACGTAAAAATAAACAGTACATTAGTATTGTTTGTTTGTGGTTTTATGGCTCAAGGACTACAATGGTCATGCTGCAATGGAACCTACTGTATTCCGAGGAACCTAAACCTCTGGATCTACAATTTTCCGAGAAATCCAAACCTCTTAAAGCCTAGGGAACCAAACCACGGAATACAGTGAGCAGTGTGATCTTTATGAGATCTCTGAGTAAGCATTCTTTGCACCGTTGGGAGTCGAACCTGAGTTAATGGCACACTAGGTGAATGCATTACCACACTGTGTCGATGCAGGGCCAGTAAATTAGTAGAAAAAAGGTATATGTTACTTTCTAATGCTGTGGGATATTGGTTATGCTTAATTAACTGTATCCAAGAAGTTACCATTCTGGGGGGGGGCGATCACAGAATCTACAGGTATGCTTAAAATTTTCGGTAATATTTTACAAATCTGCTTGTAGAAGACATGGAGGGTCAATTATAGAACCTTAGAGGTGTATGGAATACACTCTGCAAAACGTTGTTTTAACAGCATTTCGCAACTACAGTTTTTTGCCACCATAAGGCAGAAAAAACATTATTTGGGGGAATGGGTTTATATAAAAAGATCTGATACAATGGGAAATGAGAAAAGGCAGCAGCAGCAAATTTTGGTTCACATGCCATGTGGTTTTAAAAAGGACGTTGGATCCTATTAGGGAAACAGGCCTCTATCAAAAGGACCCGATGTGATGAAAAATGAGGAGGAAATTAAATTACCGGAAAATCTCTTTACTGCAATGTATCACAGAGAAAAATACGTCGTTACACACCTAGGGACTATCATTTTCAGGTTTTTCACACAAACAAGGTTCTCACTTACCTTGGAGAAAAAAAAATTGACTTTTGCTGGTCCCCCCCACCTTTTCGGATAAAATTCTCTAACTGATTGCAACCAAAAATTTGAACTGAACTTCGGTTTCGGTGAAAATCACTTCATGTCTATAAGTCAAGTTCATGTTTGTCGAAATTTAGCTATTCAGAAAAGATTAGGAAAGTTTTCTCAGGTTTTTCCACGTATGACCAAAAAAAATGTTTTTTCCCTGATTTTCGGGGACAGTTCCCTGACAATTCCAGGTGCTTTAGATTGGGTGAGAACCTGGCAGAATATATCGGTGGTCACATTCAAGTGCTAATGTCACTGTCGGTTTGATGACAAAACGGTTTGTGGTTTTACGGCTCAAGGACTACAATGGTCATGCTGTGCCGGGACCTACTGTTTTCCGAGGAATCCAAACCTCTGGACCTACAATTTTCCGAGGAATCCGAACCTCTCAAGGCCTACAAAATCAAACCCTGGACTACAGTGAGCAGTGCGATCCTTATGAGATCTCTGAGTAAGCGTTCTTTGCACCGTTGACAGTCGAACCCGAGTTAACGGCGTATTAGGCAACAGTTTGTTTGAAAATTGATATTATGCACTCGTGGCTATAAAGGAGGAAAAGGAATGTTCAAAACCAGACATAGTTCGAAGACAACAGAAAGACATGTTGTGGTATATATTCCCCCCCCCATTAAAAATGGCAGGGTCTTTAACGAAACTGTTATTTTTTATATATGTACTTGCGGAAAATATGTTTGACAAACTATTATCGAAATAATCATCAGCAGAAATGAATATTTTTTATGGGAGGGAGACGTCAAGCTTTTATATTTATTTAAGTACATCAGAACTCCTCCTACTCTATAATGAACAGAATGGGGAAAACTTATCCAAATGTTTTGTGTCATAGATATGCATTCAAGAATGTAGACAGGACTTTTAACAAAAATGGACTAATACTAAAGATGACTAAAGTATGAATTAACTTGCAAAATAACACATTACCTGCTTTGGAAATGTTAACCATTCTTCCCCAATATCTTTCAGTTGTGGGCTGAGGACTTCGGTGAAACCATTGTCATCAGTAGAGTTTGAATTGCAATGGTTATTTGAAACCGCACTTTTCCTAAATCGTCGGGGCAACATGTTTCTTATGTATGGATGATTGATATCAAAACGAAATTCTTCGCTGACCTTTTTCCCTCGTTTGGCATCAAAGATAGCTAATGAAGTTAAATATGGCTCAACCTGCAAAGACATAGTCCTTGGCTCAATTTTTCTGTACCAAACGCATGGTTAACATATTTTTGGTAGCATGGAAGAGAATTTCAATGAAAGCGTTGAAGAAAAATTGCACTGCAAAACACCAGAATCTAAGCATAGTATGGAATAAGGGAGAGAAAATAAATGTGTGAATACCTGGCACAGAGTTCCAGTTTCTTGCTCGAGGGGGGCTTGCAACCTGAACTTGATTTCTTCGCACCTTACAAATAGCCTCGTTCCAAATTCTTCTTTAAAAGGTTTCACATCTTTCTCCATATCATACAAACAAGAAGAATGGGCTACTCTCTGCAAATAAAAAAACTTGTGACATTAATTAAACAGACAAAGCAATATCAGTCATCTTAGCAATTGTAAAATGTGTAATTTCATGGTTCTCACTCTTTTATTGTAATGAAATTCAAGGACCTTTTAAGGACTTTTCGAGGACCAAATAATGTTTTTCAAGAACCTTACATTGTCAATTGCAATATACACCAAAATTAAAAATACAAGACATTATAAGTATAATATTAAAATTAGTATTTAATTATGTTGCTCCTTTCAATTTGGCATACTGCGAGCAAAAACAACCCTTTTAGCATCCCTTGTATTAGCCATGCTGAGTGGGTGGGGGAGGAAGTGGGTGTGTCCAAAGCACTACCAGCTTTGTTTAGGAAATGAGGAGAAATGCCTTTTTTTTTTCTTATGCCAAAACTTAAAAGATTTTTTACAAAAATTCAAGAACTTTTCAAGGACAATGGGAACCATGCATTTTCGCACTTAAATTCTACATTTGTTCTCTGACACTTTGGTGACAAAGTAATTAAATTTAATAGCAAATGGCTAGAAAATTCCTAGAATTGATGTCGTTTCAAAAAATACTTTGAATACATATATATGTTTTGCGGAAACCAAATATATATATATATACACACACATAAGTGTGTAGGTGGTGAATTAAATTAATTCATTATAAATCAAATTCATAATTTAGATATTTTATTTCCAGCTTAAAAGATAATTTAAATAAAATCTACCATGTCGGGATATATTTGCAAAAAGAGTTTTACCAATTATCTGCTTACCAAAACCAAATGGGAATAGTCATTTGCTGCATACCTAAAAATATGTTCAATAACAATTCAAGTAAGACAATAATAAACAATTTTGATAACTTTAATAATAAATTGGATAGCACAATAATTTTAATAATACGTAAATAATTTGGGCCAGCACAATAACCATAAACGATCCAATCATAGCAAAGAAACACACAGCAAATCAGAAGTTAGGATAATTACATTTATGTCTTATATCTAGGTAATAATAGAAGATAATCAAGGAACGAAACCATTTTAGATTCATGGAAAATTCATATTAGAAATTATAAAAATAAATGGTTTCTCTTAAATGACAATTTATTTTTATTGAAACTTTAAAAAAAAAAAAAAAGCTAGAAGTTCATTTTTAATTCAAAATAGAAATTTACTTTTAATTTGACCACCAGAATAGGTTTTGATTTAATCTTTTTTTAATACGATGAAGTAATTCATTTCTGATATTCCATTTTCTTTTATTCATGTCAGAATTTCTCTTAACCAGCACATCTGAGGAGAAAAAATGACCTATGCATAGGTGCCAACTTCTAGAAGTGAAAAATCTGTAGTCAATCACGCACGCGTGGGCAGGCCACCATTTTTTAATTAAACAAAATCATACATAATTTATGAAAAAAGGGCACAATGAGGAAATTAAGTATTTATTAAATTAATAATAATAGAGGATTAAACTGTATTAAACGCAATATTAATTCTTAGAATTTACAAATGCTGTAGTGCAAGATTTTGCATTTTCGAGAAATTTTTTGTCAAATACATTCTCGTAACATTTCACATGTTGTCTGCATTTAACTATTAGTAAATTTTCTAATGTGTCATCAGACATGGTTGACCTGAAGTCAGTTCTAATTTTCTTCACTTGACTGAAGACTCTCTCGCATGCTGCATTACTGTGAGGGATCGTAAGTATTGACAGCATAACCTGAGAAAGTCGTTTAAATTTTAATTCACAAGTATCATTTTTTATTTTACCTATGGCTGCCCATTGTGCATCAATGCTACCTTCATTACTCACAGTTTGTGGAACTTCGAAAGCCTGGAACTCACTGAATTCTGTTTGTAAAGCATCAACAGCTTCATCTTCTGTATTATTGAACAAAAGAACAGGAAATTTTTCTGTAAAATATTTTAAGCTGGAAAATGATGCATTTTCAAAATTCGATATTTGTGTAACCTCTGCATGATGTAACACTTCTAACTCAAAAGGAAATTTATTGTGCATGTAGTCACATGCTGCTATGAAATAGCTTCTGACGTTTTCATAAAATTCATTTTTATCATGGATGTTAAAATCTTGGATTACTTTCAGTGTTCCATTTCCAATTAAGATATCAACATCATCTTTTTGATTACTCCTCTCATGATAGTGGACTTTCAAAATATTATTACATAATTTTGTGACGCTTGGTTTTATAAATTTCACTAGCATTTCTCTGTACAATTTTAAGAGAACAGATTTTAGCATATGAATATACGGTTCCGCAGACTGAAGTTGAGCATTTGCTTTTTCAAATACAGGCACAGTATAAGATAAAAATAAACAGAAAGCCTTATTGATATCTTCCGACAGAAAATAAAACAACCTTTCTTCATAAGACATGGAGTTTTCAGTTTTTTGTTTCTTAGAAATATCCACATAATTTTGAGCTTTCCTTTTTAATTTCTGTGATGCTTTTTTGCTGTTACGTTCTTTCACTTTATCTGCATTTTCAACCGAAACTTTGATAGAGGGAATAGTAAAGAAAGAAAGTGGGGTGATTTGATTCCTTTTCATGGCCTCTTCCTTAAAAAACTGATCAAAGGTTGCCACTGCTGGATTATACGCTCTAAGCACTTTCCAACAGACAACCAACGAGTGCTAACGTGTTTTAGTACCTTTTTTATATCAGTCTCATGAAATTCTTGAAGAATTTTCAACCTATCTTTTCTTTTCGAACTCTTTTGTAAGTATTTATATAAATCGAACACTACGCAGATTAAATCAAACAACAATATCAATCAACGTTTATTGGCGTAGTGATACCAGCGCCGATGTTATGGCGTGATTAGATGGTGAAACGTTCGAAAGAAAATAAATATTTCTGCGTTCGGTGGGACCTGAACCCACGACCTTCCATGGTGGAAGGTTGTGGGTTTAGGTCTGCGTTGGTATCACTACGCCAATAAACGTTGATTGACATTGTTGTTTGATTTAATCTGCGTAGTGTTCGATTTATATAAATACATATGCTGCAACGGGCATTTCGATCAATTTAATACCAGTCTCTTTGCAATTTGGTTTAAATAGTAGTCTATGTACTACACCATTCTGCGAAATAACTGGCAACAATATATATACGTTCGTAAAGAGATTATATATTGTCCTTCGTAGCTCAGTGGGTAGAGCCTCCGCCCGGCAAGTGGAAGGTCGTGGGTTCAGGTCCCACCGAAGGCAGAAATATTTATTTTCTTTCGAACGTTTCACCATCTGATCACGCCATACCATCGGCGTTGGTATCACTACGCCACACTGGTAGACAAATTTTTCCGGCTTTTTTACTGATATTTGCATTTATTTGCACGTATTTATTATTAAATATGCACATATGCGCAAAAATTTAAATAAACATGCATCAAGAAAAATAGGTATTTAATTTTTTTAAAAAAAATCAGTATTTTAAAAAACACTGGGGGATTTTAGATGAAATCTCCGAAAATCAGAAGAAATCATTTTCCGACTGGTAGATCGGAAGACCGATAAAAATCAAAAGCCTTCCGGGTAAATCAGAAGGATTGACACCTATGCCTATGCACTAAGGCTGGACTTAAACCAGCAAACATTGAGTTTACATCCCAAAATTTTGATTGATAAACTAGTGAGCACAGACGTTTATAGAACTTTTCTTATATTTATATTTGTTATGGAGGAACTCGCTAAGTAAAGGAAAGATGCTGTGAAGAAATTAATTATGATATTATTAATACCAAAGTTTGAGAGTCCAGTTGCCAGTTCTGCTTATCATAAACTTTAACTGGGTCTCAGATCATCGAGACTTTACTGCATTTACACATGCAATTACAATATTAAATACACCATATTAACATTTTTGCCATTATACATTTAATGTACTGACGAAATAGGCTTACTTTTGCTAATTCGGGGTTTTTACTATGTTCCAACCCCTTTAACGTTCCATAGGTCATTGGGGAAGCAGGGGGAGTAGAAAATAAACCATCCCCTATTCAAGAAAAAAAGCAAACATTACTAACATTACAATTTATCCAAAATTTTCGTATACTGAAATATAACAAGACAGTTTAAAATTTTCCCCAAGATATTTCATGACTATTATTTCAACACTATTTCTTCATCGCACAAAAGGAGCAATTGGTTCTCAAAACATTATGCTCTTAAACCTTACATCAGTGTCGAAATAACTATCTAGAGACACAAAAATGGTCTTCAAAACTTTCAAAAAATTCTCCTGAAAAGCAAAAAATTAACTTGTACATTAGGCT
>QLNU02013614.1:15552130-15590428 GCA_006491805.2 Dysdera silvatica
ATTACAATAATATTACAATGTTTTGTTTACAATTACTTTTTGTTTACAGTCAATTACTTTTCGTTTACAGTCATTTACTTTTTGTTTACAGTCATTTACTTTTTGTTTACTAATACCTTTTTTTTTGTTTATGTCTGCCTCCAGCTTTGGCCGACAAGGCTAATTCTGTATATAAAAATAAATAAGTTAATTACCTATTATAATATATTATTACAAAAGAAGGTAATTTCTAGCTCATTATTAATTGTGAAACAGTATCATTTATTTTTGTAGTTTTGTATATCTTGTACGTTTATTAAAATGTTTGACAGCCTTGAAAAGGAGGTAATGATCTCTCTTCGCCTCCTTTTCTAAAATTATTTATTTGGATGCCACTGAGAGAAATTTTAAATTTTTCAGAAACGTTTCGAAAAGATTCCTCATGACTTTATGTATTTCCAATTCTCTCATTGAGTTGTTGTTAATAAGACCCCAAATAAGAGTCCGACACTGCGCGAAATACGACAAAGAACAAGTGTTATTTCCTTATGCATTTTTGGAATAAAAAAACGCACATCCAGAAGTTGAATAAGGTTTTCCCAAACTTTATGACGTAAATTTCACGTAGTTGTGCAATTCTAGGTTTTTCCGTCAGCTGCTGATTTTCGCAGAAGCGGTTATCCAAAACTGATAAATTCTAAACAAAACGCTTACTGTTTTTCAGGTCGAATTCACACCAGTGTTTACAGTCGAGCTGTTACGTAAGTTACGCTGCTAATGTAAGTCACGATTAAAATTATTTCATTCAAATTTCTGTGATTTAAAACACAGTAATATATATATATATATATATATATCATCATCATCATCATATTCAACCATTATCTATCCACTGCTGAATACATTTTCTAGGTCTTCGGTGGTCTCTTGGAATCCAGTTCAGAATTTCTGTTGTCCATCGTTGATCAGTTCTTCTTGCAATATGCCCAGCCCATCGCCATTTCAGCCCTTTTACTTTAACAATGATGTCCTCTACTCTAGTTTGCTCTCTCACCCAAGTGTTCCTTTTTCGATCTCTCCTAGTTATTCCAAGCATGCACCTCTCCATGCTCCTTTGCGTTGTCTGTAACTTTCGTATTGCTCCAACTGTTAGACTCCATGTCTCTGATCCATAAGAGAGGACTGGCAATACACACTGGTTATATATATATATGGGAACCCGGGGCAGAATGGAACCACTTAATATTTAACAAGCTGTAAAAAATTAAATATAAAATAGAATGTGCTGAAAATTACGATACAAATGCTTTGAATTTTTGTTTTTTAAATAGCACTACTCATGCTTGAAAAAATATAAAAAAGGAGAGGAAACAAGAAAAACCTGAGAAAGTCAGAACGGAACCATAAATTGTGGACAGCTAAGTTATTTTTGGTATTTCGACTTCTCTTTTTTTCGCTTCCATAACCAATATCTTTCTGCCCGTACAACATATTTAAGTAAAATATGCTTACAAGATGCACCCGATAAAGTTCAATCGATCTTTTCTTATTTTTATACATTGACAGAAATATTCTTCTAACTTCAGTTTAAAAGGAAATTAAATGAGACTAATTAGTTTAAATTTATTTCAGTCGAAAAGTTCTTACAGGTTTAAAATGTGATTTTCAAAAATTGATGAAATCTAAATTATGATTTAAAGAAAGCTATTGAATACTTGATTATATAACATTTAAATGGATTAATAGAGGAAAGAATAATACTTTAATCATTTACAAAGTTCACAAATAAGATTTGCTTCGTCGTCTTCACTATCGACTCCAACACAAGCATCATGGGCCCACTTGTGACAACTTGCACATGCTATCCATCCCTCAGAAGACTATGAATTAGGTCATTGCAGTAAAGACATTGTGTATCATTCTCTTCATCTTCACTAGTTTCCAGTCCTGTTTCTTTGTTGGTTTTAAATTTTCTTTTTCTTTTTTCTTTTTTTTTTGTCAGCGTTTTAACTTTCGAAATTAATTCTTTAGTAAGTTTTTTTTTGTGGTCTCTTACATTTAGCCATGGCAATCTTTAGTTCTTCTTTATAAGGGGCTGAAGTAAGAACAACCGTTCGTCCTCATTTTCTGTTGGTTTTCCGCTTTTCCTTGATCTTGATTTTTGGAATAGTAAGAAAGTTTTGAGGGGAAACACTGAGAAAGGATGTTGAGATCGATGGATTATTCCAAGAACAATGGGATGGAGTGTCGTAGCGACTTCGAAATTTTGAAGTTGCCCCCCATGGACTTTGCTCCTTCAGCAGGGCATCCTGGAATTGATATTGAAGACGATGGTGTCATTGGAACCGAGACTGGTTCAGGCAATGCCACAGCACTTGAAGATTCAGGCTCTGGTGTTTGGATCTGTATGTCGGTAGGATCTGAAGGTAAGAAGTAAACATCACCGAAAACGTCCATGTTCACAGGCCAGATTCCAGTCGCCTGAAAACCATTGACAGCAGTACGCATTGTTGCTGCATTTAAAAGGGCAGAACCAAAAAAGCGAAAATACTTGAAAAAGTGTAATAACTTTTCCTTTGTTTGTTCTCATCCACTTTCTCGTTTCATTTTCATAATATGCATTAATTGGTTTTATGAATGAAACGTTCAATGGCTGGAGGCGATGAGAAGCATGAGGAGGCAAACATAACAATTCTACGCCATTGTCTCTTGCAAAATCAATTCTATGCTTTTCGTATGCGTAGAATGACCATCCAGAATGAGTAAAATAACGTTTTCTTGCGATGCGTTTGAAAACCTAACAAATCGCTTAAACCAATTGAAGAACAATTCTGACGTCATCCACCCACTTTCATGCACCTCTGTCCAATCGCCAGCTGGCAAACCCAGTTGAAACTGTTTCTGCATTGATTTTCTGGGAAATATAGGCATTGGGGGCATATATGCTCCAGCGGCTGAAAAACGAAGTTCTGCTGTCACAGTCTCAGCATGTTCCGGGGAAGTTATAACCCCTACTTGGCGCTTTCCTTGAGCAGCAAGCACTTTCGAGTGCCCTTTCGGGTTTACTGAAATTCCAGTTTCGTCACAATTAAATATTCTGTTAGTTGTGAGTTTGTGCTTGTTAACTACCTCAGTTAAAGGATCAAAAAATTTATTGACGTTTGGTCTATTGAAGCCCATTGCGCGGAAACCGAAAGTTGCCTCAGGCTTCCTGATGCTGAGCTGTGGATGTCTGGTCAAAAATGATTTTACCCAGTCTTTTCCTGAAATCTGGCTTTCTTTGTTGAACGGGTGACTCATATTATTTTTTTCAGCTAGTTAAAAGGCCACAGATCGAAAATCTTGCATGGTCAAACCGAAAAGTCTGCTTTCCATGGCCTGAAAAAGAAACACTTGGGTGAGAGAGCAAACTAGAGTAATCATTGTTAAAGTAAAAAAGCTGAAATGGCGATGGGCCGGGCATATCGCAAGAAGAACTGATCAACGACGGACAGCTGAAATTCTGAACTGGATTCCAAGAGACCACCGAAGACCTAGAAAACGTCCTTAAACTAGATGGGTGGATGAAATAAGAAAGCAAGTTGGGGTGACATGGAAGCGAATTACTCAAGATAGACTTGTGTGGAAAACATTTGGAGAGACCTTTATCCAGCAGTGGATAGATACTGGTTGAAAATATGATTATATATATATATACATATTATAGTTTTTAATATTTATTTTTAGTAGTAGTAAATTTTCTCTATTTTTTTTATTATTTTTTAATATATATGTGTGTTTCTAAACGTTTAGTTCCAGGGCCCGATCATGCTTTTACGGAGCCCTAGGTCAGGAACATATTTTGGGCCCTTGTCCTCACAAAAATTTGGAAATGCCCTCAGTAGTGAGCTGAGTCCATTTCGGAAGGACATTGCAGAAATGATCCGGTCATAAGTTGGATAAGTAAATACAGTGTTACCTGTTGCAAGAGATGCCTCCAAATATTGGACGATTACTCTAGTCCATAACATATGTACATATCAACACATATACCTCTGAATAAGGGACACCTCTATTTAAGGGACAAAATGTCTTGTCCTGTAAGTGTCCCTTATTGGGAGGTAACAATATAATGACAAACGTATAATGCTACTGTGCTGTAATTTTTTTTAGGTAAAGATTGGGTAAAAGTAAAAAATTTATATATGAAATAACATTTTGACTTTTTTGGGGCCCGTAAACTTGCGGGGCCCAAAGCCCGGCCTTTGGATGCCTTTGCGGGAATCGGGCCCTGGGTAGTTTCATACAGGGTAAGATAAAGAGATGTATATAGGGATATATACACATTGCATATTATGCATTTGTATACATATGTATAATAATGATTTATTTATATACGTATTTTGTATGTATATATATATATATTTTTTCCCCCAGATGGACATGAAAATTCAAGTTTGCTTTGCATTACTTTGTGTCTGCGTCGGGGGGTAAGTCGTTTGAAAAGTTATTTTCGTACTTCGGAAAATATAATTTGTGTGTAAGTGTGCGCATTGACACATTACTTGTATATAGAATGTATTTTCTTATATTAGTACTCATGAATATTTAAATGTATTTTGAAATGGCCATTTTTCTCCGTGCAAAAAATTTTGATAAAAAAAAAGATAGTATTGTGCCTCTGTTTTTAAAAAAAACTTGGGTGTGGGGCATGTGCACCCTTGCCCCCAATAGATTGCGCCGATGTCTGTGGAAGTCTTTTCAATGGAGAGAGAGGGAACGTGTTACCACTATGCCATCCTAGGGTTGTCAGTGCCAGATTTACAAACAAGCAGTGCTGTAGCCACAAGAAAAAAACCAACAAAAAAACAGAGGGTATACGTTATAGTTTAAAAGGAATAGAATGAAAAATCAGTCCAAATTTTATCAGAGCCGACGCTAGATGGCGCAGCTTGGGCAGAACCAACGAGAGATGGGGGAGGGGAGAGCAGAGGCTCCAGTCCTAGGGGGCCGGGTGAAGCCTAGGCGTCCGCGCTGGCAAGGATTTATGCTGTGGGAGTGGGCGCCGGCTCTTAAAAAAATCTATGCCACTGCCCAGGGAGGGGGTTATAGGGGCAGGTAGAAGTGAGCCCGGGGGTGGGGGGTCCGCGTTGGCTCTCAGCGCCTATGAACGTGAGCAGCTATCTAAGGCGCTGAACAACTGGTCACGGTACAGGGGCGCCAAACTGACTGTTTGCTTAGGGCGCCCAAAGTGATAGCTTCGCTTTTGCAAGATATACAAAGAATACATCATACTTTAAAAGATTGGAATAAAAAATCGATGCATGATATACAAATACAGCGAATTCTCAATAAATCAAAGGACGGGGAAATGTTCAAATTATCGAAAAAAGTCCATTAATTTTATGTTACAAGAAAGGAATTGGAACTTCGAAGAAACTTCGACGTAAGCAGAAACCAATGTTCACAAGTTTTGAGTTATTGGGAGTTTACTGTATTTATGAAACGGCAAAATATGCCTACTGGCATCGAGTCATATTCAAATTTGAAAATCTCAATATATTATTATCACTATGAGATAAAATATTTACAGGAAATGTCTAACGAAAAACTGTTAAAGTAGGAAGCAATTTTGTTTTATTTCACCAAATTTTAAGACGTACCCCTATCATTTTCATTGAAATATTTTCCAAACCATTTTACGAGAGAAATCCGTCACTGTGTTTCTTTTTGTAGCACATGCTCTTAAATCTATTGCCAACCGAAGAACGATGGTTGGCCAACCAGGAGTTTAAAAAACGTTCCGGTTGGAAGTGTTCGATAGGTGGTCCATTTTCATTAATAAATATTAGATTGGAGACATTTGAAATCAATGAAGATGATCTCATGTCTGTTACTATGTCCATTACACTAAACCCGCGCTCACACTGGATTGTGGAATATGGTATCATTTCAAGCGTTCTGAAAATAGGATCCAGTTTTTCTGGAACAACTTGGGCATTTTCATTGAAGTCCCTCAAACCTTGAATAGTCGACATTTCATCTGTACCGAGACGTCGACAAATACTTTTACCTTCCATTTTCCATGGCGAATATCCCTTGTATTTATTTTTCTGGATCAAGCATGGATATATCCTCCAAAATTCGACAATTTTCTTCATTAATATTAGAACCAAGTCTGGATTTTATTCCATCTGAAAACTTTGAGTGAATTACTTTTGATTGATAGGTACGATTTCAGAATTGCGTACCAAGGCGATATCTTTAAATATAGCAACTTTTCTTTTGCTTCTAAAGCTATTTGCGTTTTTTCTCCCCTGGGGTGTCCTTAAAACTTAGATTTAATACTGGACGTCATTATATTCAAAAATGTTAAGTTGCGTTTTCCAGGTAAAGTAAAGCGTATACGTAATTTTTAAGAAAAGCAGAAGGTTTAAGGAACTTGCTAGAAAAGATAGACGGTATACGCCGTATACGCTCTACTATAACCTTGACAACAGGCTAAGTAAGTTAAAGTCTACGGCGAAAAGTTTGCCTCCGAGAAGTTTGCAAAGGCGAGGCTGAATATTTTGATGACCAATTGAATTAATTATTAGCGGGTTTCAATGAATATTGAACCTTTGAAACAATTATCACCTACATTTGCTGTGCATTTACACCAGACTCCCGATTAACGAACTTCCTGCTGGACTGGATTCCAGACCGAATAAACGAATGAGCGGCTAATCCGAAAACGACTGTTTTATGTCTCAAGGACAGTAAAGATGATTCTGCACCAGTATCCTCAGTGTTCTGAGAGAGCTTAACCTATGTTGTCCAGGCAACCAAACCCTGGACTATGGTGGGAATCAAAATGGCGCGTTCCATAGCATCATTGGAATCCAACTAATGTTAACGGCACGACAGACAACTGCAGTATCACCACGCTAACGCCGGTTCATCCGGTAAAACATATACTTAATATGTATTAAAGTCAAATTATTGCGCGGCTAATCCGGGTTCGACTCCCAGCAGTGCAAAAAGAACGCTTACTCAGAGATCTCATAAAGATCGCACTGCTCACTGTAGTCCGGGGTTTGGTTCCCCAGGCCTTAAGAGGTTCGGATTCCTCGGAAAACAGTAGGTCCCGGCGCAGCATGACCACTGTAGTCTTTGAGCCGTAAAACCAAAAAACAAACAAACAATATTAAAGTCAAACATTTCCTATCGTAATCGATGACCTTATCATGTTAGATGATAAACAAGCAAGTGAAAGAAAATTGCCTAAGGTCGATATTTAAATTTAGCAGGTTTCAATTAACATTAATCCGCAATTCTCTAATCCGCAACTCGTTAATCGGTAACTCTCTAATTCGTAACTCTAATCCGCAACTCTAATTCTCAAGTAACTCGGTAGGTTTTCAGCATTAACAACAACCATCATTATTGCATTTACAGAAGACCCTTGCCCTTTCATTGCGTACAGACAGAAAAACCAACAGCAATAGTGGGTTTAATATCTATTGAAACCCGCTAATTACTCGTAAAGCAAATAACGATTTCTTGTGCGCCTGATGGGGACTTAATCCACAACCTCTTGATAACCAGTCCAATTGCGAACTTGTCCACAGTGAGGCTTCGTATTCGTTCGCAGAGGGAAGTTCGATCGACGCTTGTACCTCATTGGGAAAGAGCACTTGACTGGCCTTCAAGTAGTTGTGGGTTCGGTTCTCACCTGGAGCCGATGAATCATATCAACCACATGAGTCATATCATCACTCTCTTTGGGAGTAATTTGTCATCTACTATACTTTGTATGTCCTCTTGGTTCTAGTTTGTAAGCTTTAGCTTTGGCCTATATGTTTCCATACATCCGAATTTACTTACTTCTTTACCAGACCCAGGCGTGGGAGCGTATAGCCATTAATTTACTCATTCACACAGTTACTTACGATTAATATCAAATTTCTATGTTTCAGAGCTTTAGCTTTCACGTGCAGTCCATGCGATCTTAGTTCTTGCCCAGATGTTAATTGCAGACTTGGTGTAACGAGAGACGAATGCGATTGTTGCCCAACATGTTACAAGGTAAAATATTTATTGTTACTTTTAACAGCTGAATGCTTATGAAGAACGTTATTCCATGTAATAACTCATTAGTAGTCGTTCTTTTATTGTTCAGGATCCAACAAATGTACACGCAATGCAGCTTCGAATTTATGCCAGTCTACGATACGTAAATTGGGAAAAGAACTCAAAACATGGGAAAATAACGCGAATTCCAAGATAGAAATAGATTAAAAATTTACAGCGTAAATTCGGGAATAATGTGGAAGTCTGTTTGTTTTGTGGTTTTACGGCTCAAGGACTACAGTGGTCACGCTGCGCCAGGACTTACTGTTTTACGAGGAATCCGAACCTCTTGGACCTACAGTTTTCCGAGGAATCCAAACCTCTTGGACCTACAGTTTTTTCTTGAACCTACGAGGAATCCGAACCTCTTGAACCTACAGTTTTCGGAGGAATCCGAACCTCTTGAACCTACAGTTTTCGGAGGAATCCGAACCTCTTGAACCTACAGTTTTCGGAGGAATCCGAACCTCTTGAACCTACAGTTTTCGGAGGAATCCGAACCTCTTAAGGCCTAGGGAACCAAACGCCGTACTACGGTGAGCAGTGAGATATTTATGAGATCTCTGAGCAAACTTTCTTTGTACTGCTGGAAGTCGAACTCGGATTAACGGCGCACTAGGCAAATGCGTTACCACACTGCGCAACCGCAGAGCCAACGTGGAAGTAGATAGCCTAAAATTGAAATTTCACTATATGTGCTCTAGAAAGTTAATGTCAGATTGTACTTGAGAACATGCACTTTTTTTTTTTTTTAAATTCAAGCTTGTATTTTTTACACTTCAAATCTCACTAATTTTTTGTTCATAAAAATTTGAGCGAAAGGATACGGATATTCAACATAAACTTTCAGTTATCCAGAAACATCGAAATTAAGTGAACTTCGGGTAAACGGAAATAGAGATGACGGTTAGACTGTCATGCAGCCTAGTTACATTATCTTCTAAATGGACTACCGTTCGGTTAACTGGTCTGTTCGAATAAACGGACAAAAAAAAAGTACTATAGATAGTAGGTAGACTTACCTTGGTAAGCATATGGTCATGTGATCATTGTATCTTAGCGCGCCAGGGTCTACAGATGTCCGAGGAACTCGAACCTCTTATGACTAGAAAGTCAAAACCCCGACTACGAATCCCTAAAAAGAACTCGGGAACTTCTGGAATTAAACTCACAAGGGGAACCCACAGTGAGTGCCCCGCATTGTGATGAAATTTTTTTGATGAAAGTAGTGCCAAAATAAGGAAATACGTGTCTCGACATTCGTGCCAATGCGGCTTATTTTCGGAGATATGGATTTTTAAAGATTTTGCATAATACATATGAGCTTAAAACGGAAGGCTCTCTGTAAACCAATCGGTAGCCTGGGCGGTAAGTTGTTGGCTCTTCACGCCGTGTTTTTGTGTTTGATGCCCGATGAAATCGCTCACTTTTTTTTAATGTATACTTTTTGCACACTTATTTATTTATGTGTATGTGTGTATTTTTAATAGTAAAAATACTTTGCTAACAATCGGATTTTGTTCATACTTATTTTAGTAAAGTTCGTATTTATGTAGTTATGCCTGTTGGTAGTGATAATTTCTAATATTATTAAAGCAACAGTTTTTTCACATTAGCCGATGATGTGGCAACAATAGATGTTAAATTACTCGTAAAGAAAAGAATGATTTTCTGGCGCCTGGTGGGACCCGAACCCACGACCTCTTAATTGCCGGTCAGGTGCTGTACCAACTAAGCTACAGGCGCAACCACTCTTTTCCTTACGAGCATAATATATATATATATATAGCTTTCCATGGACACAAGTTCGCTATTGGTGTGGCAGTGCTGTGACTTCCGTTGCCAAAGCGACAAGTCAAAGAAGCAAGAATGTCCGATATGACGAACTAGATTTTAATATTATTAAAGCGACAGTTTTTTCACATTAGCCGATGATGTGGCTTAGTAGGTAGAGCACCTGACCGGCAATCAGGAGGTCGTGGGTTCGGGTCCCACCAGGCGCCGGAAAATCATTCTTTTCTTTACGAGTAATTTAACATCTATTGTTGTCACATCATCAAACGTGGGTGGCACAAAATTATTGTATAATAAATTCCCCCACGAAAAACTCACAAAAATCTCGCCCCGGAGGCTTTTCTGTGTTGACCATTATTTGGCAATTGTATTATCCTGTATATAAATTCCCATATAAATGAGATGCACATAAAATGTTTATATGTTATAAAATGATGTTTATATATTATAAAATAAAAGATCACATACTAAAAATACATTTGTCAATAGATAAATATATTTAAAAAACATTAGTCGCAATAGACGCTAATAGTGGGTTACTGCAAAGGATAATAATGACAAAATAAGACGAATTAACTCGGTTTTCTTTTTTATTTAATGGAATTGTTAAAAGTTTTCAGAAAAAATCTTTCCATCCTTAAATAAAACAAAACTGCGTTATTGGTGTAATTTTATCCCTTCACAGGTTGACAATGAGTAGGCAAATTTTATAAAAGTTATATTCACATAAAAACTTACAGCTAACTCCTCAACTTTTTGTACCTTTACAACTCTTCAATTAAATGTTAAAATTCGTGTAAAAATTATAACTGCGAAAAATAGTAGCACAGAATTAAATACGTAAATATTAATTTTATTAAAGTAAGTTTATGAAAAAAATCCGATTGTAAGCAAAGTATTTTTATTAATAAAAATACATAAATAAATATGTAAAAAGGATACATTAGAAAAAAAAAAGTGATCGATTTCCTCGGGCATCGAACACGAAAACACGGCGCGAAAAGCCGACAACTTACCGCCCAAGTTACTGATTTGCCTGCAGAGGGCGTTGTGTTTTAAGCTCATATATAATATGCAAAATCTTTAAAAATTCGTATCGCCGAAAATAAGCTGCATTGGCATGAATGCCGAGACACGTATTTCCTTATTTTGTCTCTACTTTCATCAAAAAAATTTCATCACGATCTCCGGGACACTCACTGTGGGTTGCCCTTGTCAGATTACCCACAAGGTAGCTAACCATGTTATCAATACACCACAGTGGCTTGCATTATCTATGTGAGGTATACTGAGAGAGAGGGATAGTGAGAAGAGGAAGAAAAGAAATATTAATATTTAATTGAAATTCTGGAGTGTATACATATAAAATGTTTTAAATTCGCACTTCATAAGAACATTTTTTGTTTTTAGTGAATTAAAGAGTGAAACTCGAGTTTTAAATATAAATTTTTGACTACTGTTTTAAAATAAATGCATAAAATAAGTCTAGGTTTAAACTTATACATAATTCTAAAGAAAGAATTATACATTTATTATATAGCATATAGATGAAGTTGAAAATAAATAGTAATTTTCCAACACCCACGCTTTAGCTTAAACTAGAGCTTGATAATGTAGAAAAAGAGATATTGCTTTGGCCTAGAGTCGAACTAAGGTCTTTCCATTAGACCAGGAGTACCTTAGCGGCCAGGTTACCAACTCATAAAAATGATCTCCCTTCCTCTTTATAAGTTGAGAAGCGTTTCGACATCTTCTGCACATATGGACCCTACGTCGTTTTCTAATATAATTACAGTTATTATTATATATAATGAATCTATGGAAATTTTAATGAAGCTCATTTATCTAAAATTTCCTCGTATTCTAGGGAATTGGAGAGACTTGCGGTGGAATCTACAATCAATTCGGCCGTTGTGCATCTCGATTGTCATGCATTTATATTTCACAACCAGGAGAGACCACTCTCGATCCTTTTGATCACAACCAGTCTGGAAGATGCTTTGCTTTACCACAGTAACAGAAATCGCAATAACTGCGTTTTATATCCAACTGCCAACAGCTCTTTCTGAAATATTCTGTAAATTGCAGTGTTAAATATTATGTTTCTTAAAGTTAAAAGACGTTGCAAGCAAATTGTTTTATGTGTACACTAATAAAATAAAGATATATAAAATAAAGATAAAGCAATGTAAAATATCTACACGGTATTCTCTTTTTTTTTATATTTTTATGTCTAGTGGCAGACATAATATTATTGTTTAATTAATGTTATGTTAACAGGGATACACTTACTGCACACGCATAAACATGAAATGATTATGGCGTCAGCCATTTTTTTAAGTTTTTAGAAAAACACAATACACAGCGTATTTGGTTATGCATTAAAAGTCAGCGTTTTACGTTATACGCAACGTAAAATGTACGCCGCAAAATGCGCTTAAAAAACAAGTATGCTGAAGTAAATGTTATGTTTTCTTATCATATATGTGTATTCCTTTTACTTAACCTGTCCTTGTTTATGACGCTCCTGCTTTAAAATTTCAAATTTCGTCAATAAACACACATAACGCTTTACCTGTTGCCATTACATTCAGGAAATACAATCACTGATTTAACAAACTTTAAATTTTTTTCTTTTTTTAAGTGGGGGGAGGGGGGACAAATTTCCCGAGAGCTTAATCAGCATTTTTCCAAGGGGACACGGACTTCCAGTTGCCTTCTAGGTGCCCTAATAATCTCAAATAAAGGTCTAGCGGACTATAGCCCCTGGAACTTAAATTGCGTCCCATTGGCTTGAATTCCTTATTGTGTCAGAATGTGTTTCAAAGATCTCAGCCCCATAACCTACCTCCAGGGGCGGACCCACGGGGAAAATTATTGAAATCCCCCACAAAGTATAAAAATGCTGTGGAAATCGGTTATAACGAGCGCCACCAACCGCATATAAACACCAAATTTTTACAAAAAGTTTTAATCCCCCCCCAAAAAAAAATCCTTCTCTGAACCCACCTCCGCCTATCTCTTATGGATACATTATCAAAAGCTTGCTTTTTTTTTGTACTTAATCGATTATTGAGGTAATTTTTAGCGTATATTTGCAAAACTTAGAGAGAGAGATCGTACAAGTTTTAAAATAATAACAACGAATTACGCCGTTATTATGATAGTCAACGAATTATATAAAGGCCACATTAGAGTTTACGGTGCGTTGTTTGTATACTAAGTGTATTGGTTCGGTTCTGGCAGAAAATTAGGATGTATGTAAATATACCGTATCCTGGAGGTTATGTCTAGCTGCAGGTCTTTTTTTATATTGTGTTTCCGATCACGTTCGTATCTAGAGAGTGGATTTTGGGGGCCGGTCCCCCCCCTCCCCTAAAGAGAAATTTAATTTTTAACGATATTTGGTTACAAACTTGCATGCTGTGATTGTATTGATACATGCTGTAAAATTTTTCGAACCTCCCCCGAAATTAAATCCTTGCTGCGGCCCTGCTTCCGATTATGGTTGGGAATGGTGAATGATCGAAGGTGGTTCTAGGTCTTATGCCACCTGACTTTAGCCTTGCGAATATGAGCATATGGCTTTCTTTTAGTTTTGACTTATCTTCATTCTCTACAAGATGATAATTCACTCAAAAATGATTATCATAGATACTGATAAGCTATGTATGCTTGTTTTTTTTAATATTAAGGCTCACACGTAACTCATGTATGTCATTTTGCATTGGAACCTGGAAGTTTCATTGGAACTATTGTAAGGTATATTTAATATTTTTACGTTTACTTTAAATTGTAGTGCTGAACTAACTTGTATAATTATGGTACCTTTTATTATTACGTAACCAAATACTAATTTTACAAAATCATTTATTACTTAATAAGCATGAGTCATAGAGATAATTTAATAATTAGAATAATTAGTAAAAGTAGACTTAAAAAAATCAATCATAAAAAAATCTACATCTCCAGAGATATCACTTTCATCAATAAGTCCTTCCAGTGCAGAAAAGCGATTTTTTAATTCCAACTTGAATGCCTCGGTATTTTCTTTTAATTTCTTTAAATCCACCCTCTTACTTACTTGTTTCCTAATGAGCTTCTGTCGTTCTAATTTAGTATTTAAGTGCACTTTACATCTCACCATTCGATGATCACTTCCAGTATTAAATCTGTTCAGTACACTGCAATCTTCAATAATTGATTTCTTGTTTGCCAGGATATAGTCAATTTCACTAGTTCCCCCATTTGGGTGTTTCCATGTCCATTTTCTTTGCGGTTTCTTCTTAAAAAATGAATTCATGATGCTAAGGTTTTCAGCTTCTGCAAATTCGATGAGTTGATCGCCACGTTCATTCCTTTCCCCATATCCGTATTTACCAACCGATGTCTCTCCTTGTTCCTGTTGTCCAATTCTTGCATTGAAATCCCCCATGATGAGCTTGATATGTTGTTTCCCTTTGGTGTGTAACTCTTTGATTTCTTCATAAAATTCTTCAACCTCTTCGTCGGTATGGCTTGATGTTGGTGCATATACCTGTACTATTTGAAGTTGGTATCGCTGGGTTAGTTGAACAACGAGCCTCGCTGCTCGATCTGATGTACTTTCAACTTCCAGAAGACAGTCTTTAATTCTTTTGTTGATTAAGAAGCCAACACCACTTGTTCTTCCAGTTTCCGTTCCTCTATAATAAAACAAATGTCCACTTTTAAGTTCCACCAACTCTTCACCTTTTCTTCTAACTTCACTGAGTCCTACAATGTCCCATTTGATCTTGTCTAGTTCCTCTTCCAATTCCTGAAGTTTTGCTTCAGAAGCAAGGGATCGTCCATTATACGTTGCCAAGGTCAATAACAAACGGCAGCCTGGGCCATTCCAGTGATTCTTAGCACCCCCTGCTTTCATGCCACACTGACCGCTGCCTTGATCAGGAGCACTCCAGCACCTGGAGACTAGGGGCCATGGTTTCTGGTGTGTCAACATAATGGAGGAATTAGCCATAATTTCACCACGCTGGCTAGACGGGTTGGTGAATTAGCCCTCCCCTTCCGCCTTTCTATCCGTGCAGCAAATATTAATTTGCCACATAAATAGAAAGCTCAGCCTGCACCACTTGAAGGCGGGGTAGGACACTAGGTTACTGGCCTGGCCGGTTCCACACATCGTCACATACGTTCAGCGTGTGGGTCTCCTTCCAGTTAGATACCAGCAACCCTTTTGCAGGCCAGCATACGGCTTAGTATATACTAGAAATAAGATACGAAGTACCACGGAAAAAATTTTCATACGAAAGGTTAAACACTCCTAAAATAGCAAATGAAAAGTATTGGTAACACTACTGGCCATTGAATGTGCAACACTAGGAAGAAAGTTTAGTGTAATCTTCACATTATGGGCTTGTAGGCTATTGCCACTAACACAGCCTGACAACAATACTTTTACGATTGTGGTTTTAGAAATTGTAAATAATACAAATTTTTATTTCACATTCTTTAATTATAATTGAATAGCCATCTACTATCATTAAACATCAAGGGTGATATATGGGAAGAATGCAAAAATGCCGCCTTTTAAGAAAAGTATTCGATGCAAAGACTTTCAGAAGAAAGGCTTATTATTTTGAGAAAAACTTTGCAAGACGTAAAAAGACATAAAATGTAAATTGCAGAAACTTGGATATTTTTATAGAAAAGGTAAGGGGAGCTCATCCAACTACCACAACACATAAAACTCAAAGGAATGAGACATTTATATAGAAAAAAATAGGTCGTTTTGTAATGCTTATTATGAATAGAAATCTTCCCAGCAGATAAACTCATCGTTGATTACTCATACGACTGGAATTCCAACTTAGACAATAAGTTGGGAGAACTCAATCCTCTGCAACAATATATAAAATCCAAAGGAATGAAGCATCTAAATAGGAAAATAGGCATTTTTTGTCAATCTTACTATGAATAGAAACCTCCCCAACAGATAAGCTTACGGCTAAATATCCTCACGAATAGAATTCTAAGGTAATGGAAGGGAGAGAAGATTATGACCTCTGACCCTGCACAATTTTCTTTCTTTTTTGGAACCTTTTTAAAATACCACACTTTTAGAAAAATAATATGGGATCAATACCACATACCGGATTAGAAAAATAATGCAAGTGCATCAGAAAACCTGCAAAAACTCGTTAATTAGCAATAATTACGATAATAAATTAGAAAAAGAATTGGGGTCCGGAATACAACTTGTATATGGAAATATTGTAATTACTTAGAAGAAAGGGATAAGTAAAAAGGATACACGAATTTATATCAGATTCGAATTCGTTAATTAGTGATGATTATACAACTTGGAAAAACAAGTTTGAGATCTGAACTAATACAGCGTATAACGAACTACAATAAAAAAAGGACGTCATTTCACTAATTAGCATTAATTACAACATAAAATTTAAAGAGAAATCCAACAGTGGGGAATACACAAATATAAATAATAAACAGGGCCGTACTCTTATAGGAAAAAACAATACTAGTTAATTAACAGGATTAAAAATCACTAAAACACCCAGAGGGACATACGCACTCCGAAGCTGGGGGAGTTAATTACAGGAAAAAATCGGACCCGTAAAAGATACAGGAATTAATTACGGGGTAGACATTAACGATATTACCATTTTCATTCACACGGAGGCAGGAAGGACATATCGGGCCTCTGACTAGAGGGGAAATCGGACGGGAGCACCGCGCGCGAAGAGGGGACGGCACAGGGGGAAAATGATCCCATATCCAACCCTACACTACTAACGACCGTTAATTTTTTGTGGTTCGTGTTTTGATCCGCTTGTTTACGGTAAGTCTGTGAGTTGTCTTACGAGTCGTCTAGTATGCGCGCTTTTCGTTTGCGCGGTAGCCTTCCCTCAGCCAAAGGATTAAAATAATTGGTTTTACATTGGAAAAGGAAACAGAAACTATATACAATAAAATGAAAGCAGAACGTAGAACAACTCAGAAACGACTGAGGAATTATCATTCAAATTCAAGATTTTCGTAATAAAGTGTCCTGAGTTCGACTCCGGATGTGATATCCCCTTCTCGCTAAAAAATTAATTTTACGCACTCAAATGACACTAGATTACACACTGAGAGATCAGGATATGTAATAAATGAAAAACAGTATACTGTCCATTCACGAAAATAGTCCGATGGAACAGTTAGAAATAACGGGAGATGATGTCACAAACGGCATAGCCGATTAAAGCAGATGGGGTGGGGACTTCATTTCAGAACTTGTTTTCGGCGCAGACGAACTTTCGCTAAAAACAAGTTTAAGATTGGGTCCCCCTCTACTGTAATCGGCTAGGCCGTTTGTGACGTCACCTACCGTTATTTCTAGCTGTTTCATCGGACTACTTTTCGTGAACGGACAGTAGTTATTAACGCTAAAACCGAGTGCCGCCACAATATAGGATTCTGTTTGGCGGTTCAAAATTTTGAAAGATGAAGGGTAAATGATTCATTATTTTCAAAAACTTACCATTTCCAAAACTTTGAATTTTTCAACACAATCATGGGCGCTGTGACGTCACCGATATCGGTGCATGGAACTGAAGTTGCCATCTAGTACATTGCTATTATAAACTCCACAATACGTGATGAATTCAATCTTTATAACTTATTTTTTATTATGTAACGACAATTGATATTTCCAGACTCGTGCTTCAAAAAGTTGAACGTGAATGGAAAACTATAAAATAGTTAATTTAGTTCATCTGGAGTTGTTGTGCTATCAGTCGTTGAATGTTTGCATTGACAGAAGTGTGAATTGGTTTTGGGAGTTGCGGACGGCCTCTTGATGGCTCAGGCATTGTTGTACTCCCAAATATTGAGCGAGAACGTGTAATGTGTAACCCAGTAATAATTTTGTAAATAAGCTTTGTTTGAATTTGTAAGCTGTGACATCGTTTCGGTGCCTTGATACCCACGCTACCCAAAGTCCGCCAAAAAGGAGATGTCCACGTCATTACAGCGTCCATATTGGGGACAGAGGAGTTTGAGCCCTTCCCCACCCCCAGCCGATGTTTAAAAATTTCATTGGCCCGATTGTGCTATGCGTTTACTTTCGAAGGTTTTAGAGTCACATATTACAATAATATTACAATGTTTTGTTTACAATTACTTTTTGTTTACAGTCAATTACTTTTCGTTTACAGTCATTTACTTTTTGTTTACAGTCATTTACTTTTTGTTTACTAATACCTTTTTTTTTGTTTATGTCTGCCTCCAGCTTTGGCCGACAAGGCTAATTCTGTATATAAAAATAAATAAGTTAATTACCTATTATAATATATTATTACAAAAGAAGGTAATTTCTAGCTCATTATTAATTGTGAAACAGTATCATTTATTTTTGTAGTTTTGTATATCTTGTACGTTTATTAAAATGTTTGACAGCCTTGAAAAGGAGGTAATGATCTCTCTTCGCCTCCTTTTCTAAAATTATTTATTTGGATGCCACTGAGAGAAATTTTAAATTTTTCAGAAACGTTTCGAAAAGATTCCTCATGACTTTATGTATTTCCAATTCTCTCATTGAGTTGTTGTTAATAAGACCCCAAATAAGAGTCCGACACTGCGCGAAATACGACAAAGAACAAGTGTTATTTCCTTATGCATTTTTGGAATAAAAAAACGCACATCCAGAAGTTGAATAAGGTTTTCCCAAACTTTATGACGTAAATTTCACGTAGTTGTGCAATTCTAGGTTTTTCCGTCAGCTGCTAATTTTCGCAGAAGCGGTTATCCAAAACTGATAAATTCTAAACAAAACGCTTTCTGTTTTTCAGGTCGAATTCACACGAGTGTTTACAGTCGAGCTGTTACGTAAGTTACGCTGCTAATGTAAGTCACGATTAAAATTATTTCATTCAAATTTCTGTGATTTAAAACACAGTAATATATATATCATCATCATCATCATATTCAACCATTATCTATCCACTGCTGAATACGTTTTCTAGGTCTTCGGTGGTCTCTTGGAATCCAGTTCAGAATTTCTGTTGTCCATCGTTGATCAGTTCTTCTTGCAATATGCCCAGCCCATCGCCATTTCAGTCCTTTTACTTTAACAATGATGTCCTCTACTCTAGTTTGCTCTCTCACCCAAGTGTTTCTTTTTCGATCTCTCCTAGTTATTCCAAGCATGCACCTCTCCATGCTCCTTTGGGTTGTCTGTAACTTTCGTATTGCTGCAATTTTTAGACTCCATGTCTCTGATCCATAAGAGAGGACTGGCAATATACACTGGTTATATATATATATATATGGGAACCCGGGGCAGAATGGAACCGCTTAATATTTAACAAGCTGTAAAAAATTAAATATAAAATAGAATGTGCTGAAAATTACGATACAAATGCTTTGAATTTTTGTTTTTTAAATAGCACTACTCATGCTTGAAAAAATATAAAAAAGGAGAGGAAACAAGAAAAACCTGAGAAAGTCAGAACGGAACCATAAATTGTGGACAGCTAAGTTATTTTTGGTATTTCGACTTCTCTTTTTTTCGCTTCCATAACCAATATCTTTCTGCCCGTACAACATATTTAAGTAAAATATGCTTACAAGATGCACCCGATAAAGTTCAATCGATCTTTTCTTATTTTTATACATTGACAGAAATATTCTTCTAACTTCAGTTTAAAAGGAAATTAAATGAGACTAATTAGTTTAAATTTATTTCAGTCGAAAAGTTCTTACAGGTTTAAAATGTGATTTTCAAAAATTGATGAAATCTAAATTATGATTTAAAGAAAGCTATTGAATACTTGATTATATAACATTTAAATGGATTAATAGAGGAAAGAATAATACTTTAATCATTTACAAAGTTCACAAATAAGATTTGCTTCGTCGTCTTCACTATCGACTCCAACACAAGCATCATGGGCCCACTTGTGACAACTTGCACATGCTATCCATCCCTCAGAAGACTATGAATTAGGTCATTGCAGTAAAGACATTGTGTATCATTCTCTTCATCTTCACTAGTTTCCAGTCCTGTTTCTTTGTTGGTTTTAAATTTTCTTTTTCTTTTTTCTTTTTTTTTTGTCAGCGTTTTAACTTTCGAAATTAATTCTTTAGTAAGTTTTTTTTTGTGGTCTCTTACATTTAGCCATGGCAATCTTTAGTTCTTCTTTATAAGGGGCTGAAGTAAGAACAACCGTTCGTCCTCATTTTCTGTTGGTTTTCCGCTTTTCCTTGATCTTGATTTTTGGAATAGTAAGAAAGTTTTGAGGGGAAACACTGAGAAAGGATGTTGAGATCGATGGATTATTCCAAGAACAATGGGATGGAGTGTCGTAGCGACTTCGAAATTTTGAAGTTGCCCCCCATGGACTTTGCTCCTTCAGCAGGGCATCCTGGAATTGATATTGAAGACGATGGTGTCATTGGAACCGAGACTGGTTCAGGCAATGCCACAGCACTTGAAGATTCAGGCTCTGGTGTTTGGATCTGTATGTCGGTAGGATCTGAAGGTAAGAAGTAAACATCACCGAAAACGTCCATGTTCACAGGCCAGATTCCAGTCGCCTGAAAACCATTGACAGCAGTACGCATTGTTGCTGCATTTAAAAGGGCAGAACCAAAAAAGCGAAAATACTTGAAAAAGTGTAATAACTTTTCCTTTGTTTGTTCTCATCCACTTTCTCGTTTCATTTTCATAATATGCATTAATTGGTTTTATGAATGAAACGTTCAATGGCTGGAGGCGATGAGAAGCATGAGGAGGCAAACATAACAATTCTACGCCATTGTCTCTTGCAAAATCAATTCTATGCTTTTCGTATGCGTAGAATGACCATCCAGAATGAGTAAAATAACGTTTTCTTTCGATGCGTTTGAAAACCTAACAAATCGCTTAAACCAATTGAAGAACAATTCTGACGTCATCCACCCACTTTCATGCACCTCTGTCCAATCGCCAGCTGGCAAACCCAGTTGAAACTGTTTCTGCATTGTTTTTCTGGGAAATATAGGCATTGGGGGCATATATGCTCCAGCGGCTGAAAAACAAAGTTCTGCTGTCACAGTCTCACCATATTCCGGGGAAGTTATAACCCCTACTTGGCGCTTTCCTTGAGCAGCAAGCACTTTCGAGTGCCCTTTCGGGTTTACTGAAATTCCAGTTTCGTCACAATTAAATATTCTGTTAGTTGTGAGTTTGTGCTTGTTAACTACCTCAGTTAAAGGATCAAAAAATTTATTGACGTTTGGTCTATTGAAGCCCATTGCGCGGAAACCGAAAGTTGCCTCAGGCTTCCTGATGCTGAGCTGTGGATGTCTGGTCAAAAATGATTTTACCCAGTCTTTTCCTGAAATCTGGCTTTCTTTGTTGAACGGGTGACTCATATTATTTTTTTCAGCTAGTTAAAAGGCCACAGATCGAAAATCTTGCATGGTCAAACCGAAAAGTCTGCTTTCCATGGCCTGAAAAAGAAACACTTGGGTGAGAGAGCAAACTAGAGTAATCATTGTTAAAGTAAAAGGGCTGAAATGGCGATGGGCTGGGCATATTGCAAGAAGAACTGATCAACGATGGACAACAGAAATTCTGAACTGGATTCCAAGAGACCACCGAAGACCTAGAAAACGTCCTCAAACTAGATGGGTGGATGAAATAAGAAAACAGGTTGGGGTGACGTGGAAGCGAATTGCTCAGGATAGACTTGTGTGGAAAGCATTTGGAGAGACCTTCATCCAGCAGTGGATAGATAATGGTTGAATATGATGATATATATATATATATACATATTATAGTTTTTAATATTTATTTTTAGTAGTAGTAAATTTTCTCTATTTTTTTTATTATTTTTTAATATATATGTGTGTTTCTAAACGTTTAGTTCCAGGGCCCGATCATGCTTTTGCACAGCCCTAGGCCAGGAACATATTTGAGACCCCTTGTCCTCACAAAAATTTGAAAATGCCCTCAGTAGTGAGCTGAGTCCATTTCGGAAGGACATTGCAGAAATGATCCGGTCATAAGTTGGATAAGTAAATACAGTGTTACCTGTTGCAAGAGATGCCTCCAAATATTGGACGATTACTCTAGTCCATAACATATGTACATATCAACGCATGTACCTCCGAAGAAGAGACACCTCTATTTAAGGGACAAAATTTCTTGTTTCATAAGTGTCCCTTATTGGGAGGTAACACTATAATAACAAACGTATAATGCTACTGTGCTGTAATTTTTTTTAGGTAAAGATTGGGTAAAAGTAAAAAATTTACATATGAAATAACATTTTGACTTTTGGGGCCCATGAAGCTTGCGGGGCCCAAAATAACAGGCGCCTTTGGGAATCCGGGCCCTGGGTAGTTTCATATAGGAGTAGATAAAGAGATGGATATATACATTACATATTATGCATTTGTATACATATGTATAACAATGGTGTATTTATATACGTATTTGTATGTATATATATATAATTTTCCCCCAGATGGACATGAAAATTCAAGTTTGCTTTGCATTACTTTGTGTCTGCGTCGGGGGGTAAGTCGTTTGAAAAGTTATTTTCGTACTTCGGAAAATATAATTTGTGTGTAAGTGTGCGCATTGACACATTACTTGTATATAGAATGTATTTTCTTATATTAGTACTCATGAATATTTAAATGTATTTTGAAATGGCCATTTTCTCAAAATTTTGGATGACAAAAAGATGATATTGTGCCTCTGTTTTAAAAAACTCGGGTGTGGGGCATGTGCCTCCTTGCCCCCGATAGATTGCGCCTATGTCTGTGGAAGTCTTTTCAATGGAGAGAGAGGGAACGTGTTACCACTATGCCATCCTAGGGTTGTCAGTGCCAGATTTACAAACAAGCAGTGCTGTAGCCACAAGAAAAAAACCAACAAAAAAACAGAGGGTATACGTTATAGTTTTAAAGGAGTAGAATGAAAAATCAGTCCAAATTTTATCAGAGCCGACGCTAGATGGCGCAACTTGGGCAGAACCAACGAGAGATGGGGGAGGGGAGAGCAGAGGCTCCAGTCGTAGGGGGCCGGGTGAAGCCTAGGCGTCCGCGCTGGCAAGGATTTATGCTGTGGGAGTGGGTACCTGTTCTTTAAAAATCTATGCCACTGCCCAGGGAGGGGGTTATAGGGGCAGGTCGAAGCGAGTCCGGGGGGTCCGCGTTGGCTCTCAGCGCCTATGAACGTGAGCAGCTATCTAAGGCGCTGAACAACTGGTCACGGTACAGGGGCGCCAAACTGACTGTTTGCTTAGGGCGCCCAAAGTGATAGCTTCGCTTTTGCAAGATATACAAAGAATACATCATACTTTAAAAGATTGGAATAAAAAATCGATGCATGATATACAAATACAGCGAATTCTCAATAAATCAAAGGACGGGGAAATGTTCAAATTATCGAAAAAAGTCCATTAATTTTATGTTACAAGAAAGGAATTGGAACTTTGAAGAAACTTCGACGTAAGCAGAAACCTATGTTCACAAGTTCTGAGTTATTGGGAGTTTACTGTATTTATGAAAAAGCAAAATATGCAGACTGGCATCGAGTGATATTCAAATTTGAAAATCTCAATATATTATTATCACTATGAGATAAAATATTTACAGGAAATGTCTAACGAAAAACTGTTAAAGTAGGAAGCAATTTTGTTTTATTTCACCAAATTTTAAGACGTACCCCTATCATTTTCATTGAAATATTTTCCAAACCATTTTACGAGAGAAATCCGTCACTGTGTTTCTTTTTGTAGCACATGCTCTTAAATCTATTGCCAACGGGAGAACGATGGTTGGCCAACCAGGAGTTTAAAAAACGTTCCGGTTGGAAGTGTTCGATAGGTGGTCCATTTTCATTAATAAATATTAGATTGGAGACATTTGAAATCAATGAAGATGATCTCATGTCTGTTACTATGTCCATTACACTAAACCCGCGCTCACACTGGATTGTGGAATATGGTATCATTTCAAGCGTTCTGAAAATAGGATCCAGTTTTTCCGGAACAACTTGGACGTTTTCATTAAAGTCCCTTAAACCTTGAATAGTCGACATTTCATCTGTACCGAGACGTCGACAAATACTTTTACCTTCCATTTTCCATGGCGAATATCCCTTGTATTTATTTTTCTGGATCAAGCATGGATATATCCTCCAAAATTCGACAATTTTCTTCATTAATATTAGAACCAAGTCTGGATTTTATTCCATCTGAAAACTTTGAGTGAATTACTTTTGATTGATAGGTACGATTTCAGAATTGCGTACCAAGGCGATATCTTTAAATATAGCAACTTTTCTTTTGCTTCTAAAGCTATTTGCGTTTTTTCTCCCCTGGGGTGTCCTTAAAACTTAGATTTAATACTGGACGTCATTATATTCAAAAATGTTAAGTTGCGTTTTCCAGGTAAAGTAAAGCGTATACGTAATTTTTAAGAAAAGCAGAAGGTTTAAGGAACTTGCTAGAAAAGATAGACGGTATACGCCGTATACGCTCTACTATAACCTTGACAACAGGCTAAGTAAGTTAAAGTCTACGGCGAAAAGTTTGCCTCCGAGAAGTTTGCAAAGGCGAGGCTGAATATTTTGATGACCAATTGAATTAATTATTAGCGGGTTTCAATGAATATTGAACCTTTGAAACAATTATCACCTACATTTGCTGTGCATTTACACCAGACTCCCGATTAACGAACTTCCTGCTGGACTGGATTCCAGACCGAATAAACGAATGAGCGGCTAATCCGAAAACGACTGTTTTATGTCTCAAGGACAGTAAAGATGATTCTGCACCAGTATCCTCAGTGTTCTGAGAGAGCTTAACCTATGTTGTCCAGGCAACCAAACCCTGGACTATGGTGGGAATCAAAATGGCGCGTTCCATAGCATCATTGGAATCCAACTAATGTTAACGGCACGACAGACAACTGCAGTATCACCACGCTAACGCCGGTTCATCCGGTAAAACATATACTTAATATGTATTAAAGTCAAATTATTGCGCGGCTAATCTGGGTTCGACTCCCAACAGTGTACAAAGAACGCTTACTCAGAGATCTCATAAAAGATCGCACTGCTCACTGTAGTCCGGGGTTTGGTTCCCTAGGCCTTAAGAGGTTCGGATTCCTCGGAAAACAGTAGGTCCCGGCGCAGCATGACCACTGTAGTCTTTGAGCCGTAAAACCAAAAAACAAACAAACAATATTAAAGTCAAACATTTCCTATCGTAATCGATGACCTTATCATGTTAGATGATAAACAAGCAAGTGAAAGAAAATCGCCTAAGGTCGATATTTAAATTTAGCGGGTTTCAATTAACATTAATTCGCAACTCTCTAATCCGCAACTCTTTAATTCGTAACTCTCTAATTCGTCACTCTCTAATTCTCAAGTAACTCGGTAGATTTGTAACGTTAACAATAGCCATCATTATTGCATTTACGGAAGACCTTTGCCTTGTCCTTTTCATTGCGTATAGACAGGCAGACAGGAAAGCCAAAAGCAATAGCGGGTTCAATATCTATTGAAACCCGCTAATTACTCGTAAAGCAAATAACGATTTCTTGTGCGCCTGATGGGGACTTAATCCACAACCTCTTGATAACCAGTCCAATTGCGAACTTGTCCACAGTGAGGCTTCGTATTCGTTCGCAGAGGGAAGTTCGATCGACGCTTGTACCTCATTGGGAAAGAGCACTTGACTGGCCTTCAAGTAGTTGTGGGTTCGGTTCTCACCTGGAGCCGATGAATCATATCAACCACATGAGTCATATCATCACTCTCTTTGGGAGTAATTTGTCATCTACTATACTTTGTATGTCCTCTTGGTTCTAGTTTGTAAGCTTTAGCTTTGGCCTATATGTTTCCATACATCCGAATTTACTTACTTCTTTACCAGACCCAGGCGTGGGAGCGTATAGCCATTAATTTACTCATTCACACAGTTACTTACGATTAATATCAAATTTCTATGTTTCAGAGCTTTAGCTTTCACGTGCAGTCCATGCGATCTTAGTTCTTGCCCAGATGTTAATTGCAGACTTGGTGTAACGAGAGACGAATGCGATTGTTGCCCAACATGTTACAAGGTAAAATATTTATTGTTACTTTTAACAGCTGAATGCTTATGAAGAACGTTATTCCATGTAATAACTCATTAGTAGTCGTTCTTTTATTGTTCAGGATCCAACAAATGTACACGCAATGCAGCTTCGAATTTATGCCAGTCTACGATACGTAAATTGGGAAAAGAACTCAAAACATGGGAAAATAACGCGAATTCCAAGATAGAAATAGATTAAAAATTTACAGCGTAAATTCGGGAATAATGTGGAAGTCTGTTTGTTTTGTGGTTTTACGGCTCAAGGACTACAGTGGTCATGCTGTGCCAGGACCTATTGTTTTCCGAGGAATCCAAACCTCTTGGATCTACAGTTTTCCGAGGAATCCGAACCTCTTGGACCTACAGTTTTCCGAGGCATCCGAAACTCTTGAACCTACAGTTTTTGGAGGAATCCGAACCTCTTGAACCTACAGTTTTCGGAGGAATCCGAACCTCTTGAACCTACAGTTTTCGGAGGAATCCGAACCTCTTGAACCTACAGTTTTCGGAGGAATCCGAACCTCTTGAACCTACAGTTTTCCGAGGCATCCGAAACTCTTGAACCTACAGTTTTCCGAGGAATCCGAACCTCTTAAGGCCTAGGGAACCAAACCCCGGACTACAGTGAGCAGTGCGATCTTTATGAGATCTCTGAGTAAGCGTTCTTTGCACTGCTGGGAGTCGAACCCGGATTAGCGGCGCACTAGGAGAACGCGTTACCACACTGCGCCACCGCAGGGCAAACGTGGAAGTAGATAGCCTAAAATTGAAATTTCACTATATGTGCTCTAGAAAGTTAATGTCAGATTGTACTTGAGAACATGCACTTTTTTTTTTTTTTAAATTCAAGCTTGTATTTTTTACACTTCAAATCTCGCCTTACTGGAAGTCACGACCTCCTGATTGCCGGTCAGGTGCTCTACCTACTAAGCTACAGGCGCAACCACTCTCTCCCTTACGAGTATATATATATAACTTTGCATGGACAAGTTCGCTATTGGTGTGGCAGTACTGTGACTACCGTTGCCAAAGCGACAAGTTAAAGAAGCAAGAATGTCCGATATGACGAACTAGATTTTAATATTATTAAAGCGACAGTTTTTTCACATTAGCCGATGATGTGGCTTAGTAGGTAGAGCACCTGACCGGCAATCAGGAGGTCGTGGGTTCGGGTCCCACCAGGTGCCGGAAAATCATTCTTTTCTTTACGAGTAATTTAACATCTATTGTTGCCACATCATCAATACGTGGGTGGCAAAAATTATTGTATAATAAATTCCCCCACGAAAACTCACAAAAATCTCGCCCCGGAGGCTTTTCTGTGTTGACCATATTTGGCAATTGTGTTATCCCTGTATATAAATTCCCATATAAATGAGATGCACATAAAATGTTTATATGTTATAAAATAAAATGTTTATATGTTATAAAATAAAATATTACATACTAAAAATACATTTTTCAATAGATAAATATATTTTAAAAAAATATTAGGCGTAATAGATGCTAATAGTGAATGACTGCAAAGGCCAATAATGATAAAATAAGACGAATTAACAAAGTTTTCGTTTTTATTTAAAGGAATTGTTAAACACTTTCAGAAAAATCTTTCAATCCTTAAATAAAACAAAACTGTTATGAATGTAATTCTATCATTTCACAGGTTGACAATAAGTACGCAAATTTTATAAAGGTTATATTCACATAAAAACTTACAGATAACTCGAAAACTTTTTTTGTACCTATACAACTCTTCAATTAAAACTTAAAATTCTTATAACAATTCTAACTGCGAAAAATAGTAGCACAGAATTAAATATGTATTATATGAATTTTATTAAAGTAAGTTTATGAACAAAATCCAATTGTAAGCAAAGTATTTTTACTAATAAAAATACATAAATAAATATGTAAAAAGGATACATAAAAAAAATGATTTATTTCCCCGGGCATCGAACACAAGAACACGGCGTGAAGAGCCGACAACTTACCGCCCAAGCTACCGATTGGCTTGTAGAGGGCGTTGTGTTTTAAGCTCATGTATATTATACAAAATCTTTAAAAATTCATATCTCCGAAAATAAGCTGCATTGGCACGAATGCCAAGACACGTATTTCCTTATTTTGTCTCTACTTTCATCAAAAAAATTTCATCACGATCTCCGGGGCACTCACTGTGGGTTCCCCTTGTCAGATTACCCACAAGGTAGCTAACCATGTTATCAATACACCACAGTGGCTTGCATTATCTATGTGAGGTATACTGAGAGGGGGGGGATAGTGAGAAGAGGAAGAAAAGAAATATTAATATTTAATTGAAATTCTGGAGTGTATACATATAAAATGTTTTAAATTCGCACTTCATAAGAACATTTTTTGTTTTTAGTGAATTAAAGAGTGAAACTCGAGTTTTAAATATAAATTTTTGACTACTGTTTTTAAAATAATGCATAAAATAAGTCTAGGTTTAAACTTATACATAATTCTAAAGAAAGCATTATACATGCTGTAAAATTTTTCGAACCTCCCCCGAAATTAAATCCTTGCTGCGGCCTTACTTCCGATTATGGTTGGGAATGGTGAATCATCGAAGGTGGTTCTAGGTCTTATGCCACCTGACTTTAGCCTTGCGAATATGAGCATATGGCTTTCTTTTAGTTTTGACTTATCTTCATTCTCCACAAGATGATAATTCACTCAAAAATGGTTATCACAGATACTGATAAGCTATGTATGCTTGGTTTTTTTAATATTAAGGCTCACACCTAACTCATGTATGTCATTTTGCATTGGAACCTGGAAGTTTCATTGGAATTATTGTAAGGTATATTTAATATTTTTACGTTTACTTTAAATTGTAGTGCTGAACTAACTTGTATAATTATGGTACCTTTTATTATTACGTAACCAAATACTAATTTTACAAAATCATTTATTACTTAATAAGCATGAGTCATAGAGATAATTTAATAATTAGAATAATTAGTAAAAGTAGACTTAAAAAAATCAATCATAAAAAAATCTACATCTCCAGTTGTATCGTAACATGGTTTCTACAATAGGCCCCGTTATTGATAGTCGCCGATTATCGTTTTAGTTTGCAGCTTTAATTTTCGGAAAATGCCCTTATTAAAATTTTATGTTGTTTCACGACTAGGTCATGCAAAGCTTCGACCTGTAGGTCAAAGCGTAGCATGACCTAGAAAAGTATAGTTTTCTGAAGAATCTGAACCTCTATTAGCCAGAGAACCAAATCATGGACTACGATGGGCAGAAAGACTGCACGCGTTCTATGGCATCATTGGAATCGAACCCGGGTTGACGGCACGAAAGACAAACACGACACCACTACATTACCATGAGTCGTAATATTTTATTGTACAAGTAATTGGCGCTAATTATAAGGACGAGTATTAGATTTTTAATGCTTGGCGATTACCATTTCAACGCATTTGGCGCGGAGTGACCTTTTTTGACGTTGCGCCATAAGATTTCAATCAACGAACCGTCAAAGACTATCTTGGAAAATCAGGTTCCAGACTTAAAAAATAATGGAATATCGAGATGGGGCCCATGTTTTTCCCAAGGGTCTAGGCATCTAGTTTGAAGCTGATTTGGCAAAACAGATATATTTAGAAACATAGAGTATATACACCTTCACACACATGTGAAAACTGGTTTATATTTATTTAAAATTGCACATTTTACGAGCAAAAATCTTTTATTCGTTTGAGTTTTATGGCGCTAGGACAGAGGCGGTTATGCTACCTCCAGACCTACAGTTTTCCGATGTGTCCGAACGTCTCAAGGTATGGGCTGAAGCCATAAACACTGCTAATTTTGTACGAAACAGGTATCCAACTAAAGCTCTTAATGGAAAAACTCCGTATGAACTGTGGTATAATGTTACTCCGAATGTCTCCTTTTCAAAAACATTTGCATATACTGCCTACTGTTTTACTAATGGCCCAAAGATACATTTTCCGAACGTTTTAAAAAAGGCATTTTCGTGGGATATTCTGATAATAGAAAAGCATTCAGGGGTTATTTCCCCGAGGAAGGTAATTTTTTATATTCTCGTAAGGCTACATTTTTCGAGGAAGAAACGGCATCTTTTAATAAAGTCGTGCTACTTTTACAGAACGGAGCTGGAACAAAACCATTTATCGAAGTTGACTTTACGTCTCGTAAATTCCAAGTTGAAACTTTCCCGATTAACAACTGTACTGGTGATAATGGAAAGGCCGATAGCCTGGGTTATTTGGCTCCGACACTATGGAAAAAGAATATACTTTCGTTGCGTAATAGGGAGGTGAAACGATGCCCAACAACAGGTCATACGTCACATAACGATGACGTCTTTTGCTTTAGCACAGAAATTCCCATCGGAAACGCATTAAAAAGGAACGGATGCGTCCGAATGGTATATGGCATTGATTAACGAGGTAAAAAGTGTTTTGAAAAATAATACATTCCAACTCGTTGATAGCCCTAGTTCCAGGAAGTGTATTGGAAGCCGATTTATTCTGATCAATAAATTTAATCCCAGCGGATCCGCTTTGAAATGGAAGGCTAGATTAGTGGCTAAAGGCTTTAGCCAGAGACCAGGTATAGATTTTTGGTGAAATATTTGCACCAGTGGCGCGCCAAGGGTCCATTCGTCTTATTGGGGCATTTGTGGCAAAATTTGGAATTAAAATTCACTAATTTGACATTACGACTGCTTACCTAAATGGAACACTACATTGTTTATGTATGTTTGTTTGGATTTTTTATGGCGCAAGAGCATCTGGGCTATACTGCGCCAACTACACTGTTAAAAATAATAGTTCAGGGTTGAACCAAAATATGGTGATTTGCCAGCTGCATCCATTATACGTTTCCATCCGTTATACGGTTTCGTCCATTCTACGTTTCACCACATTTTGGCATCAGATATGTTACCAATACTTGGCTGGATGTTGAACCAATATATGGATATACTTTCAATAACGAATAAGGCAACATTGAACCAAATTCATGGTTCCAGCTTGAACCAAATATACTGTTGTAGGTTGAACCAAATATGGCCAAAATTTCCCGGACACTGTATAACAATATAAAAACCTGCCTTTCACATACTACCTATCAGGAGCGTATCGAAGAGTTCCGGAGCCCCCCTTACTTATTTCGGCTGATACTGAAGCCACATCTACCAAATTTCACATGTGGAGAGTACACATAATTTTTATTAATTACGAAAAGGTAGCAACCAAGCGAAATCATAACGAATTTTTATTAGGCCAAACATAAGCATTTTAGCTGTTAATGATAAAAAACATCAACTTCATATATACAGAAATTATTATATAAATCATTGTAATTTATCAAAAATAAAGGATATACATAGCATAAACCAATAAATTGGAATGTTCTTAGTTTGTTGGATGATTAGACAGATCTTGGCACGTAAAAAAACTTATGAATATCAGTGAAGAATCGCAATGAATAGAGCTGTTTGCCACACGTGACTTCTCTCGCAGCAAGCTAGGAGGTGGAACGAAAATGTGGTTCGGTGTTTAAGCGAATTGTTTCATTTACAGAGTGTAAAAAGTCCTCCAATGTCATTTCTCCACTTTCGTGTAGCATGTATAAGTTTTTGACACGCCTTTGTATCATTTCATATACTGCTCTTTTCTTTTTCTTTGTAATAATGCTTTATTTTCTCTGCTGTATTTTAGTTTTGTCGACAGAAGATTCGAGTAAAAGAGATAATATGCTCGTAATCATAGTTCAATATTTAATTATTTAATCCAGTGGCTGGCCATTAACCCTTATTCGCTAGGAGGCTACCTTCTATACTCCCCGTGGCCCCTCTAATATTTTTAAATTAAAACGAACGTATTATTTTTAATAAATGCATTTTATCAGATCAACTTCTTATTTACTTGCAACGTAAGAAATATTAAAACGTAATAAAAAATGTGACAAAATACTTTATAATAAAATATTATATTATCTCTTATGGTTTAATAATATATATGTTATATATAAATTAATATATAATACATATATATATAATTTAATAATATATATATATATATATATGGCAAAGGGGTGAGGCAGGGAGATACCATTTCTCCAAAACTTTTTACTTCAGCTTTACAGATGATTTTTCAGCTGATAAATTGGAATAACAAGGGAATAAAAATAAATGGTGAATATTTAAATCATTTGCGGTTTGCTGATGACATTGTTATTTTTTCAACGAACCCATCAGAACTCCAAGACATGGTACAGGAGCTCTCAACTAGAAGTAAAGAAGTTGGACTCAAGATGAACCTACAAAAAACTAAGATCATGTTCAATAATTTCGTAGAGGAAACAAAAATACAAGTTGACAACATTGAGCTAGAAATTGCTGATTCATATATTTACCTTGGCCAGCTGATTTCAATGGATGGCAACATTATGAAAGAACTCAACAGACGTATTAAACTTGGCTGGAGTGCATTTGGAAGAAACAGTTTTATCCTGAAGGGGAAATTGCCTTTGTGTCTAAAAAGAAAGGTCTTCAACCAGTGTGTATTGCCAGTCCTCTCTTATGGATCAGAGACATGGAGTCTAACAGTTGGAGCAATACGAAAGTTACAGACAACGCAAAGGAGCATGGAGAGGTGCATGCTTGGAATAACTAGGAGAGATCGAAAAAGAAACACTTGGGTGAGAGAGCAAACTAGAGTAGAGGACATCATTGTTAAAGTAAAAGGGCTGAAATGGCGATGGGCTGGGCATATTGCAAGAAGAACTGATCAACGATGGACAACAGAAATTCTGAACTGGATTCCAAGAGACCACCGAAGACCTAGAAAACGTCCTCAAACTAGATGGGTGGATGAAATAAGAAAAGAGGTTGGGGTGACGTGGAAACGAATGGCCCAGGATAGACTTGTGTGGAAAGCATTTGGAGAGACCTTCATCCAGCAGTGGATAGATAATGGTTGAATATGATGATGATGATGATATATATATCAAACAACAATATTAACCAACGGCGGTTTATTGGCGTAGTGATACCAGCGCCGATGGTATAGCGTGATTAGATGGTGAAACGTTCGAAAGAAAATAAATATTTCTGCCTTCGGTGGGACCTGAACCCACGACCTTCCACTTGCCGGGCGGAGGTTATTTACATCAGTAAATAGTCTTTATATACGTTCGTAGCTCAGTGGGTAGAGCCTCCGCCCGGCAAGTGGAAGGTCGTGGGTTCAGGTCCCACCGAAGGCAGAAATATTTATTTTCTTTCGAACGTTTCACCATCTAATCACGCCATACCATCGGCGTTGGTATCACTACGCCAATAAACGTTGATTGATATTGTTGTTTGATTTAATCTGCGTAGTGTTCGATTTATAAACATATATACTATATATATGTATATAGTTTAATAATATGTATAATATATATAGTTTAATAATATATGTATAATATATATGGTTTAATAATATAGCAATATACATAGTTTAATAATATGTAATATATATAGTTTAATAATATGTAATATATATAGTTTAATAATATGTAATATACATAGTTTTGTAATAATAGTAACCAAAAATTTAGAGAACCAAAATCTTACGTAAGCCTGAAGGGGGTTGGTCAGGCATTTGCTTATGTTTTCTTACAGGGGGGAGGGGGAGTGTAAAACGGCCAGAAATGTGATTAAGTAATACCCGAATGGCCTCTTACATGCTTTGCCTCCCCACAGAATTTAAGTCTGCGGGAGCCCATAATCAGAAGGGCGGTTTAGCTCCCATCGAGTGTAGAAATGAACATTCAAAATAATTGTTCTATATTAGTTTGTCGGTTGCACTATGGATATATTCACATGTTGTTAGGCCCAACCTTTCAACCACGTGTAGAAGTTAAAAGGCTAGGCCTAACATTTCAACCACCACACGTGTTCTATCGCATTTAATCTTTCATCGGCCCTTTTTTCCGTGACCCATTTTTCCGCAGACCCATTTTTCCGTGGAACTTTTTTTAGTGATTCCAAAACTAGGGACGAGACCAAAACCAAGGATGGAACCAAAATTTCGGGTGTCTAAACTACGGGACGAGATCTTAGCGTAACCTCCGAATCGCGGTATACTTATATATAACAGAACTGATTAGGAATGGAACCTGGAACAGCAGGTCCGAAGGTAAGAGTCATAACCATCTAAGTGCTAAGAAATATTAAGAGTGTGCATTAAAAATAGAGGTTTAAAGCTCTAGCTACGAACTAAATTGTCAGAACAGAAATTACAACGTAGTTTTGAGTGGATTCCCATCAATTACGTTTTCCCATTACAATATCATTCCTTTCTAGGTAATTATGTTATAAATAATACACTTTTTAACGACTTTGTCATTAAATGCAAAAATTTTAACCTTGGTTCAATCAACTCTTTACATCCTTTTGTAGTGTTTAAAGAAACCTCATATACTCAGATGGAGGGAGATGTGAGGTGGCGGGGAGCGTTGGCCGTTTTCCACCATGCTTTGTAGCAAAGGTGGCTGCAGAAAGGTTTTTTTTTTTTTATTTGGGTTAGTAATAAGTGTGAATTTATTATTCTCAGAGGGAACATGTCCCCCTGTAGCTACCCTGTGTCCGCTCTTGCCTTTTAGGTCCAAAATACGGAAGGATATTGGAAGAAATATCAAAGAATTGTGCATCAAATTTCACAGTAATCTGGCGATAAGACAAGGTTCTTTAAACATACCAGGCTAGGTTCGAATTCTAGAGCAAATTTGGGTGTTTACGTAAACCTATTGCCGTTTGTTAAACTTTCCGCTTCGTCTAAGGTTATCGGCGCAGTATAGCCCAGATGCTCTTGCGCCATAAAAAAGCCAAACAATCAATCTAATGTTATCCTCTCTGTAGTCTTAAAAAATTAGAGAGAAACCAAATAAAATCGCCATAATAAACTTGCGGCAGATTCTTAGTCTGTCGTCGAAGTTACTGCGGAGAGAATATTAATCATATACAGTAACTTTTTAAAAATCTGAATTGTTTAAGATGTTGATCAATCCGGATTCTTTGATTTTCGGGCAGTACCTTTAAAATAAAAATTTAAGGAAACACAAAAAAGAAATGAACAAGCAAATTTGCTGCGGTTTTCTTTAAGAATTATGGAATACTTCATTTTTCAGAATGAATAAAAAATGCCAAAATGGCATTAGTGTTATCACTGTAGCGATCACGGCCTTTAACGTATGAAAGACCAGAAATTTTAAAATGCTGGAATTTAAAAAAAGAAGTCCGAATTTCTGGTATCTCGATATTTGGATGTTTAGTAATTTCATCTGTTTTCTACGCGAATTGCGAAATTAATTATACCATGATAAGTTAGCTAATCAATTATTGTTTAAATTGTAATCATTTAAAAAGAAATAAGCAAAGAAATAATGCAATTTTTTGCACATTTTTCAGGTCAATATGAAAATCCAACTTCGTCTTGCATTGTTCTGCGTCTGTATTGTAGGGTGAGTACTATGAAAGCTGCATGATAATATGTTTAAATATGATTTCTATCATGTAATTACACAGATATGTGCACAATGAAAAACAGACAATGACGATACTCTGTAGGTAGGTCCTTCGTACTGCTTAAGTTTAGAGTATAACCAAGACAATAAGGAAGACTACGGCCCCTAGATTCTTGGCAAAAACAAAAAAAACCAAGTAACTTTGGGGGGGATCAAGAATAGAGGGGAGGACCCTCCATAGACCTTGAGGTTAGTTACGACCAGTAGCGCAGCAATTCAAAACTCATGGGGGGGAGGAGGCTCAAGTGGCTTTAAAGAAGTTTATGTGGTGGGGTCTTAGAGAAAATACCCAATGAGAGGGGAGCTTGAGTACCATGAGCGCTTCCATTATCTACGCTATTGGTTATGACAATATTTTCCATGAGCCCTTTTCTGCTTTCCTTTTAATTGTTTTATACCTTGCTCACGATGTATTTTTAGAGGAAGTTCAATGGTTATGGTACAAGAATAGCAGAAACCCTTCTGCGCTAAAATATTTCGTGTGCGCTTCCAATCATTAAATCTATGCTCTTTAAGCTTATAGGGCTGGATTATATTCCTAGTGAGATCAGTGATTTGTTTATACGAATCACATTCGGAGAGGCTACGTCCATTTTTTGCTCGCATCCCAAGTGATGCATAGTTCAGCCTTGGAACATGACTATCCAGACAGCTATTCGGAAAGGGTGCATGTGATTCACACGTAATTCACACATGTGATTCACAAGTAAAACATTTTTATAAGCACTGCGTAATAAGGTTTTTTCGATGGGATTGTGCAGCATTACCGAAACAGTACCGACGCCATATAACGCAAACAATCTTTATTGCAACATTTCAGCCCCCTGTAATTGTGCATTCATAAACTGGCTCTGTAAGAATTATGATTAACTTAAGTCATTATATATATATAAAAGTTTTCCTCGCCCATTCTTGGCGGAAACAGGCTTTGGGACGGGCAGAGCGCCATGTTCCCAAGCCTCTTTTTACATCACTTCTTAATGTGCCATGTCTAGAAACTTCCTGACAATGTGACACGTGTTTAGGATTGTGGCTTTTTGTATTTCAATGTAGGTGTTTGGGTCAATGTTGAGTATCTCCAAATTCGTCGCAAGCGTTTTTGGTACTATCCCTGTTGCTGAGATGACTAACGGGATGATGAGGATCTTTTCCATACCCCATATATCTCGTACTTCATGTCTGAGATCTTGGTACTTGGTGATTTTCGTTGTGTAGGTTGTCTGTATGTTATTGGTGTTGGGTACTGCTATGTCGATTAAGTACGTGGTCTTATTCGATTTATCGACGAGGGTTATGTCAGGACGGTTATGTGGGACTGTCTTGTCTGTTATGATTGCTCTATCCCAGTAAAGCTTGTGTGTTTCGTTCTCATGCACGGTCTCTGGCTCATATTTGTAGTACGGGCATTTTTCTGTCAGAAAGCCAGCATTCGCTGCCAATTTCTGGTGGACTATTTTCGCTACTTGATCGTGTCTATGTTTGTAGTCTGACTGCGCAAGGATCTTGCATCCTGCCATCACGTGTTGGATTGTCTCCGATGCCGCATGACAGTGTCTGCATTTGTCGCTTTCTATGTCTTTTCTCTGGATGAATTTCTGATTGTTCCTTGTTGCGATCACTTGGTCTTGGATGGCTAGCATGAATCCTTCTGTCTCTGGCTGGAGAGTGCCTTTGGCCAGCCAAGAATTTGATGCCTTTTTGTCAACGTGTGGTTGTTGCAGGTCATTGTAGTGCCTGCCATGTAATGGTTTTCCGGCCCAAGTTCTCAGTTTCTGTTCGTTGGCTGTTTCCAGGACACGCTCTTCGGTACTACACAGGTTTAGTGGCGTGTAATTTGCATCTGCTTGTATTATGGCTTGGATGAGTGGCGATCGGGGACTCTTCAACTGGAAGTATTGCCTCATGCTCTGGATCTGCTTGTCATGTAAGTCTTTGAGGTCCGCTTGTCCGCGTCCTCCTTCTTCCCGGGGTAGTGTTTGCCGTTCAATTGCCGTTGCAGGGTGTAGTTGTCCGGCTCTTCTCTGGATGGTTCTCATTTTCCGCTGGAGTTGTTCTAGTTCAGTGTTGGACCATTTGATGATCCCGAAGGAGTAGGTGAGCACTGGTACCGCATATGCGTTAATTGCTTGCGTGGTGTTCTTCCCGCTCAGTTTCGTCTTCACAATGCTTCTAAGTCTTTCTTGGAATGCTTGCGTGAGCTGGACTTTGACTTTCTTGTGCTCCTGCTGCCGTTTTTGCATTATCCCTAGGTATTTGTAGGTTTCGCCCTCGTCCAAGGTCTTCAGTAGTCTCCCGTCTTCGAGTTCGATGCCTGGTAAATCTTCTTTGCTATTCTTCTGTATTTTGCACTTATCGAGGCCGAATTCCATTCCTATGTCCTTGGAGAATGTCTCTGTTATACTGATGAGTTGTCGGAGTTGGGTGATTGTTGGCGCGTATAGCTTGATGTCATCTACGTACATGAGGTGGGAGACTTTATGTAGGTTTCTCTTGTCTTTCTTCAGCATGTATCCGTATTTACTTGTGTTCAGCATCCTTGACAAGGGGTTTAACGCCAAGCAGAACCACTGGGGGCTTAGTGCGTCTCCTTGAAAGATTCCGCGGCGGATGGGGATCTCGGCCGTTTCTATTTTACTGTCTGGCGTGTTTAGCTGTAACCGGGTTCTCCATTGTTTCATGCTGCTCTGTAGGAATCGGATGATTGAGGGATGCACTTTGTATATGCTGAGTATTT
>QLNU02013614.1:15598678-15617901 GCA_006491805.2 Dysdera silvatica
AAGTACTTTCACCGGGTAAATGCGTTAGGAGTGATTTTTGAACAAGATAAAGAATTTGGAGATGTACAAACTGTACCGTTACAATGTGATGAACGTGAGAATCCGAAAGAAGTGATAACTAATAAAACTACAGATATTTTAACGAGTGACCAGATACGGCAATTGAAACAGTTTATATACGAAAACCATGATTTTTTTTCAGGAAAATTAGGACGAGTAACTGCTGTGAAACATGTTATAAAACTAAAACCAAATTCACAAATGAGTAAAGTTCCTTACTATCGTATCCCGGAAACGTTAAAAGAAAAGGTCGAAGCGCAAATCCAGGAATTACTCATGTCTAATGCCATCCAAGAAGCATGTGTTACCCAAGCACATCCCGTGATATGCGTGGCGAAACGCGACTCTAGTATAAGAATGTGCGTAGATTTCAGAGCGCTAAACATAATTACCGAAGATGACGCTTATCCGATGCAGGATCAAAACGAACTACTCCAGAAAATGGCGCGAGCCCAATATATTTCCACGCTCGATATTTTTCGAGGTTATTGCCAGATAGAATTAGATGAAAAATGTTGACATATAACAGCATTCCGCACACACAACGGGACTTACACATGGAACGTTATGCCGTTCGGATTAAAAGGATCTGGATTTACTTGTCAACGAGCGGTAAACACTGCACTGAAACGACATAAAAGGTATGCTGCAGCATATATTGACGACATCGCTATTTTTTCGCAGACTTGGGAAGACCATATGATACATTTACGACGTGTTATACAAGCATTGAAACACTTTGGATTTACTGGTAATATCGAAAAAACTCAGTTTGCGCGGAAAGAAGTAAAATTTCTAGGCCATGTTGTAGGAGAAGGGAAGATACGACCCGATCCTGAAAAGCTGGCGGTTATAGGGAAAATTCAAAAACCGACGACAAAGAAACAATTGAGAAGCATCATGGGATTACTAAATTATTACAGGGATCACGTTCCAGATTACGCTACCTTAGCATCTCCGCTAACAGACCTAACGAAGAAAAGGAGTACCTAACCAAATTCCCTGGGAAGCCAAACACGATCTGACTCTGACTACGTTGAAGAAAAGACTGATGGACGCCTTAGAGCTTCATACTCCGAACTATTCGTTACCGTTGACTATCGATACTGATGCGAGTCTGATAGGTGTGGGCTGCTGTTTATCACAGATCAATGGAGATGGGAAGGAATATCCCATTGCTTTTGCTAGCCAAAAATTGACTAAAACACAACAAAATTGGTCAACAATTGAAAGAGAAGCTTATGCGATTGTGTTCGCGTTGAAAAAATTCGAACATTATATGTTTGGAAACAAAATTTTCATACGTTCAGACCACAACCCATTGGCGTACCTAACGATGTCCTGCCCTTAAGGACCCAAACTACAAAGATGGTCATTATCACTCCAAAGGTTTGATTTAACCATTCAATATCGAAAAGGTAAAATCCATACAAACGCGGACAGCATCAGCCGCCTACATGATAACGAAATGAACTAACCGATAATGTAAACAACAAATAAGAACTGGTGAAATAAAGTGGAAAAGATGAACTGTGTGCAAATTACGCAAAGGAGATGGTAAGACATTATCAACAAATGAATTGTGCGACACCTAGTTAATTTGAAAATGAGTGTATTTCATGTATTATAAATGATATGTTTTTAAAATTTATCGACGCATTTATATTTTTAAAAATTTACTTATACATTTATATTTGGAACGTACTTGAATCTTTATATTTTGGAATTTATTGATACGTTCCTTATTCGAGAATTATGTATAATATAATGGTTTAGATTGATAGATAACGTTGTTATGATTATGTATAATATATGAGAATGGTGTTTTTTTTAAATAGCGCATATTATTACCAGTACCAGAAAATGAGAGGGAATTTATATAAGTATGTTGTAATGATTGTGTAAAGCTTGTTTAAAATGAGTAAGTTTGTAGAGGCAACATATTACGGTGAAAATATGTCCCAGATTTGAGTAGGACTTTAGGATAGTTAAAGTTCATTATGACTTTTAATAATATGAAGATAACGGTGAGTCTTGGTAAAACTATATCTTTGATTATGTAACATGATTGTTTTAGATTTAGTTTTCTTTCACTAGAGAATGAATTGTATGAGGAAAATGTATAATTACTCGTGAGTAATGTTATCAATGTATGTTTATAACTTTGAACCAGAGGAAACTTACGTTTCTTCATGTAAACTATATTAATGGAAAATTGTTCATCGAGCAATAGGTCGATTAACAGTTTTAAAAGGAAGAGGGAAGCAGATGTTATGCCTTTAAATAAAAGTTAAAGCCCTTAAACCAAATTAAATTAAGATTCAATAGTATTAAATATTTCGTTTTTCCAATGTATTTAAATATATAATAGCAGCTAGCTTGAAAGTCTTATACACGCGCTCAATATGTAATAACCAGGGCATTGAACTTATGGCGTACATGGTCCATATGGATCTATAAAAGATTTCATTGGCTCCCGTAACATCTCTTCCCATTGGTTAAAAATCCCAATAATTTTGTCCCATTGGATAAAGTTTCGGATGTATCGAAACTATAAATGAGAAACATACAACAAACTCAAGGAGAATGCCCTTGAATCTGGTCTGGAACCGAATGTAAGCGCGGCCGGGCACAGCTCGAAATGACCTCTTACGTTTTGTTAAATGAAATATCTGTAATACCTTTTTAATTCATGTGAATAAATTTTTGGTGTTTAAAGGGTGCATATTCCTCTCAACTTAACAATGGATAAAATGAATCTCATCACCATGAAGTTAATTATGATGGTGGACAGCCCACAAAATGTAAGTACTTTACATTTATATTCCGCTCAAGGAACTGTTTAAGTGGGAATGAAAGAACCCACCTATCTTTAAAGGGAAGATAGGACATGCCTGTCCGGACTATGCTGGTCTCGTGCGCCCTGGTTGCGGGGAATGATTTTCGCCTGTTCTCTGCTGCTCGCGGCACCACACCCACTCAACGGTGTCCGGTGGTCTCCTGTAGGAGTACCGGCCGGCCCGGGGTGTTCTTCCGCGCCATCCATCTATTTCGGCCGCTCTTCGGGGCGGACTGATCGTGGGTGGTCTCCGGTCGACGTTGAATGACGACAATCATGTGAGCTGTGCGTCTCTGTACGCCTGTTTCGATCGACAATCTCCCGTAATGCCCCCTCCCCCCCAGTGTCCCTTCTCGGTCCACTGGTCGTCATTTTATGTGACAAAAGCCTGTCTGGGAATACAGCGCTGCCCCATTCGGCGGCCACCTTTCCCATTACACTTCTTGCATAATTCACTCACACTCGCTCGGCAATTTTCGCTTTTTCTATCTACTCTCAACCTCTAACTTCCGTTACTACTTTACTCCAAAATTTTACTCCTAGCTTTCGTTACACCCAATCTAAATGAAACCCTTCAACCTCTCCTGATACCCTTTGCTCTCTTGCAAATACTACTTCATCACGACGAAATGACGAACGATCTGACCCCACCCATGGAGACTTTCGTCGGACCACGTACCAGTAGAAAGTTTCTATAGAAGAGAAAATCATTCACGCGCCTGCGAGCAGGTCTAATCGGTCAAATTATGAAGCGAAGGTTATGCGGCTACTCCAAGCTGTGGTACTCCGATAAATCATCATTTAGAAAAAATAAAAATAATTAAATAAAGCTGAGTTCAATTTCCGTATTTTGGTTTGGCTTCGTTTACTCACTGCTTTACTATCTTTAACATGGTAGACATGTGGTAACATTTTTACTATCTTTAACATGGTAGCAGAGCGTGGTTCGTTTTATCCTCGGTTGTGAATATTGAACTCCACAGTTTTATTGCTCAGGGTAGTTGTGTTTTAAGTGAGCAATGGCAACCGGAAGTGATCCCTACTGTGTTCTACCGTTCGACGGAACCAATTTTTTGTTATGGCGCCGGCGTGTCGAAGCTGTGTTTTCGGCGAAAGAGACGCGTTTTTGGAAAACTCTACTATTGAAGTCAACTCTACTATTAAAGCAGATGTGGTTAAAGCAAAGAAGGCATACGCCTTACTGTTGACTTTATTGGATGGTAAGGTTATGACATCGCTGCAAGATGATGATACTGCCTGTAACATATGGAAGAAATTGCAATCAACTTACATTCCAAGTTCTGATCTTAGGGAGAACAGACGTATTTGAAATCTAGTGCATCCAAACGTAACCGAACCTGTGCGATTATGTCCGAACTTGATTTGAAACAAGACCTAACTGTCATCACAGACTTTGAACAGGATACTCCACACTCTTCTGACGTATTTGAAGCAATCTTTAAAGTCATTAACGACCTCAAAGAATTGGACTGCTTACAACAATTGACTCTGTGAAAATTTCGTGCTACGGTATTCAACCATGAACTTGTGGAAGAGCTCACTACCCGAGGCATGAAGATTGGAAAAGAACATTACAACGTCTATTTGGCCGAAGACCAAGTAGTATGGGTGCGCATTCGAAACTTTCCCCACTAGTTTCCTGACCTAATGATCCTCGACGAAATCAGTAAATATGAAGAAATAAGATCAAGAGTAATTTGTGAAAAATGGAACAACAGATTTATCCACTACTACAACGGCACCCAAAAGCTGAGAGTGAAAATCAAAGAGGAAATCCCAGAAACCATCCACATTGGACCTTTTTATGTAAAGACCCACTACCAGGGGATAAAATAGCGTTCTTGTTTTGCTATGAATACGGACATCTGAAAACGGACTGTCCGAAGCTGAAGGAACAAGACCCTGGAGAAGACAAAGAAAAGGAAGAAATGACCGAAAATTTCAAAGACCAGCTCACAGAGTCCACAACCGAACAAGAACAATCCCCTACTCCAACCAATGAAGAGGTGTTGTTACCCACACCAATGAAAACCAAGAAATCGCCCTCTCAGAGACGTGCTGATCCAAATGCACCCAGCTGAGCAAATGTTAGAGCTAAGATGACGATACTTCTTTCTAATTCTGACGAATACTTGGAAGAAATCTACGACATGAATGATGAGGAAGAAAGAGCCTACATCATTCATCTAATCTAAAAATTACCTACTATTTAGAACTTTCGTGTAATCTAATAATTTGCACGAAGTCTAAAATTGTATATAGTTAAATGAACGTCAAGTAATTTAAAAATCCGCATATAATATAAGAATTATATATAATTCAAAAACCGTGCATGTGCGACTTAAAAATTATCATGTAATTTATAAAAGTTGCATATAATCTAAAGAGTTTCCAATTAATTGTACACCCGAATGCTTTTAAAATAGTTGATATACACGTTAAAAGTACAAAGCAAACGCATTTACGTAGTTGAAAGTATAAGACGCGATTATATTCAGTAAAATAAAAGAACAATTTAAATAAATTCAAAGTGCTTTATTTAAGAATCATTCAACAAGTGGAAAACATTTTCCGTCTGCATTGAACTCGTGCACAGGGTCTCGTTTACCATCTGGTCTAGGCGGTTTCACGCAAACAAGGTTGTGAGCGCAATGACCATGGATGTCCCATGGGCCACCGCAAACTTCGCCGATTCCCTGAAAAAAATTGATCGACAACACATTCAAATTTCATTTAAAAATTAACCAGTTAACGACATAAATGAAACGCATAGTAACTGTTCATGCATAGGTGTAGGCAGAAAGTTAATAATGGGAAATTACAGGTTTATAAAGGGAAGTTACAGAGCTATATATATATATTTAAAGTGTATATATATACACACAAAAATGCATTTCAATGGGGGCTTACGACTCCCATTAACCCCCACCTGCGTACGTCAGTGTATACGTTATCGATGAAATAATACTGCCCTTTTGTCAGTCGTTGTGACGTATCGCGCCCCCTGGGGGGGTGGGGAGTAATACAACTCAAACAATGTGCCTATTAAGTCTGGAAAGAAACAAAGCTCCACCTATGAGTGGATCTTCCTTAGAAAATCTGACCTTTATTCTCGATCATTGAACATCGATCCAAACTTACCTGGAAATACAATGCCGCTCGTCCGGCCAACTTTTCTAATATTCACATATGCACACAAACAAATTTATCCCATAGCATAGTGATTTGTGGACAGGGCTGTCTTCAGACATTTCGTGGCCCTGAGCTCGATTATATTTTGGGGCCCTTTTTTACACGAACTTTTAAATTTTTATCATAAGAAAATTATAATACATAATAAATTTTCCAAATTTGGGGCCACTGTTTGGATCGGAACCCTAGCCCACTCGTAAGAACGCGGCATTGCCTATGAAAATTATAGTGGCATATCCCGCTGTTCCATAAGAAATTTTTTAAACTGCATTTATAAAAAATTTCCTTGTAGGAAATGTATTGTATTTTAACAAAAAAAAAAAAATGGCATTCTGATGTGGAAATTGACAATTTTTGAGTAATATAACTCTTCTTGCAGAGTTGTGGTATATACAGTAAAAATCCCAGAATTTCAGACACTCCGAGATTTGAATATCGATCTCGCTATTCGGGACGGTTGGAGGATAAAAAGCACTGGGATCGAGAATTGAAAAATGTTCGTTAAATAAAGGTGTTCGTTATTCAGGAGTATTTGTTAAGGAGGTCTTGCTGTAATATGAGTTTAAGCATATTGATTAGACATCAACGTAACATATAGAATAAATGTATTGAGCCGAGTACAGTGCATTACTTACATAGAATTGTGAAATGCTCCACTCTAAGTAATTCTTCTTATTTCGGTACTAGAGTCCTTGAAGGCCCTGAGCCTATTTCTAGTATATCTAAGTATATCTCTAGTATATCTAAGTAATTCTAGGGTTGCCAATATTTTTTAAGGAACAGATGAAACAAGACAGAAATTTACATCAAAATTTGTGTCTCTGTTCAAAAGTTACCTTGAACATTATTTTGTGTTTGAATTTAAAAATGCAATAAAGTAGTTGGATTATTTCAGTCGTATTAGTGAAAAACCTATTGGTTTGAACACTCATTCATATCTCTTTTATATTATCATTGTAATAACTAGTGAAGGATCCACAGCTATCTGCGTCGGCAGCTATGATGTTAAGTTTTCGCTAGAAGCACTTAAGAATTTGTGTACGTGAAACGAAAATAGCAATTTTTCGTATGACCCAGAATTAATTATAAGCAAAAGCGATTGAACTGGGGACAATATCACACGTGTTGGAGATCAGAGTATCAAAGGGTTTTCTTTTCTGATGAAAATATCAACCTGGAGAAAGAGAAACGGCCCAGGTGTACGAAGTTAACATAGGCGAGACGTATAACGTTTCTACCTGCACAAGAATGACTATGGACTACCAGATTCTCCTAGAAGACAATTTGATATCTTGTGCTGAACATATTGGTGGACCTCATTGGATCTAACAGCAGAATAATGCATCCATTCAAACTAAAGACAACATATGAGAATTGTGTTTAGATAAGGAGACCCATGTAATGGAATGGTCAGCTATTTCAATTGATTTAAATCCAATGAAAAATAATGGTGGAACAAAATAGATTAGATAGCGTTGTAGGGCTAGTAAATATACTACCAGCAGGTGTTTTATATCAATTAAAACATATGGTGCATATACTGGCTATTAAGTCGCATGTTCATATTATTTTGCAACGCCATGGTTTAGTGAAAACTAATCTTTTCCCTATATTCAGGTACTTGTATTTATTTTGTTGTTGAATATAAGCAATATATATAATAAATTTTCCACAGTAAGGTACTTTATACAAGGTTTGTAATTTTTTATATAGTTTGTTCTTGAATAAACGAGTGTCCATACAATTTTAAAAGGTAGTGTACGAAAACAGAAATAACAAAAGCGAAGTAATAACAATTCTGATACATTTATTTTATTTAGAAAATATCGTTTAAACACTAAAATTCCTACAAATGTATTCATATTAATAAATTACATTATAATTATTATAATTTAAAGTAATTGTGGCTTTTTATGTATGTATGTATATTAAATCAATGAATCATCCCTTAGCATCACATACAGCATGTTGGTATTTGAACATCCTGCATATTCAAACTATTAGGATGGCGATATCTTGCCACATATTTATTTGACGCGGTAACATATGTCACAAGGCAAATAAGTATGGTAGAACAGTGTTTCTCAAAGAATATTCCACCAAATTACAGGGATCCATCAGTGCCGGATAAGGTTTTTATGGGCCCTAGGAAGGTGAGAGTGGGCCCCTAAAACACATGGCTCTTGCAACATTCAGTCAGTAAACCATTAGTTTTTCTTTGAAGTTCATCGTTTTAATATTTAGGTTTATCAGTAATGGAAATTTATGGGACAATTATAAATGAACAGGGTTATAATAAAGCTTAAACGTAAATACCGGGCCCTTTAAGAGCCCCAAAATGTTGGGGCCTTAGACTCGGATTCACTTGGCCTGTACTTAAATCAGGCACTGGGTTCAGCAAGCAATTTGTAAAACATTGTTGAAATTTCCAAGCACTATATAATGAAACAGCAATAAAAACAAAGCCATCTGTTTCATCATTTGCATTCCATTACTTCTATGTTCTATTACTTGCATCATTTCATTAAAAATCTATTTACGTCTCATTACTTTTAATAAGTACTGTATTACCTAACGTTTAATACTGATTTATTGCTTATTTTTGTATTTTCGTCCAAATAGTGATAAATAATAACACTTTACGTTTCCCTCCGATTAATATTTATAAAGGAGTTCTTTGTCTTGGCATGTGGTAAAAAAAAAGGATTTAAATTCGTAGAATAAAAAGTTTAAAAAACACGGTAAAAGAGCATCGAGTATCGGAAGTATGCCTGAGAATCATAGCCGAAAATTCATATAATCTGACTTTACTATCGATACTTTCTACACTTATGATATTCATCAGAAGCAAAGAAGTAAAAGGAAATAGACATCTAAATAGAATTAATATACTGATATTGACAATATGAGGATGTTCACAATTATATCCTCACTGCCAACGATGCATAGTTGAAGTCACTACCGATAGTTGGAAGACGTGTTCGATAATCGACGATTTAGTGTACGATCATTTTAAATGTCACTAAAATGGATGATAATCAAAAATATTTTTTACTTATTGACAAAATATGTAACCCTACCTTGAAACATGCTGGACAACAAGCACATACGTCGGTGGTTACCCCCCATCTACATTTTACTTCTTCACAGCGGCTTTTGTCGCATTCTGGACAGTCTAAAGCGTAAGTACTAGAGAAGCAAAGTAAGAAATATTAACATCATGAAATCATTATGATTATAGAACCCTAAAAAAAAATAAAAACATAGTAATTATAAAATTTGTTGATTTTATCGAAATGTTATCATTAAAAATTTGTTAGCTTATCGAAATGTAATCATTAAAAACTTGATCTTATTCAAATGTGATCATTAAAAACTTTTTATTTTATCAAAATGTAATCATTAAAAACTTTTTTTTTTATCAAAATGTAATCATTAAAAACTTTTTTTTTATCAAAATGTAATCATTAAAAACTTTTTATTTTATCAAAATGTAATTATTAAAAACTTTTTATTTTGTCAAAATGTAATCATTAAAAACTTGATTTTATAAGAACGTTATCATTACAAAACCATTAACATTATAATATGAACATTATCATAAACTAGGGATACAGAAGAAAAGGGTGTACTATTTAAATTATTTCTAAATTTGTCCCTATACGGGAAATTATGATGAAATTCCGAAATTAGCAAACTTTTCTTTAAAATATTTTCGTTAAACAAAGACCCCTTTACATAAGCTTAATTTGTAATATGGAACTATTAGGCAAAGTAAAAAGAACGTCACATAATACGTGATAAACTGATGTCATGCGCATATACTATTATTAACCCTGTTATATACATAGGATAAAGAATATTATGTAATAATTAAAATTATAGGTAAAGTCGTTACCCCAATTAATAAATTAATCATGAGTAGTAGGAAGCTGCGCAAACGTTTCGAGGGTTTCTACTACCTTCATCAACATTTGCATGAATGAAACTAATCTGCTTGATTAATCCTATGTTTACATGTCAAGTCGTGGCAAAACATAGACGAATGTCTTGAAACAATCATATAAATTTAAAGGAGTTAATGTTCAATGCATGTATCAACATCGTATGTATGTGTATATATTAACATACCAAATAAGATTAGCTTATTCAAAAAATCTGGTTTATCAACATATAAAATATATCTAAAAACCTTAAATGGTTTTTGTTGGTTTAGATTATTATCCATTAATTTATAATTTCCAGTTTAATTCTAGTAAAAATGTAGTCAACACTTACCATGCCACACAAAGCGCAACAAACAAAAGGCCAATAACCTTCATATTCTTACTTCTGAAAAAGTTTATTCACAGAAGAGATAAATAAATTAAAGTTATTTCAGGAAGCCCTAATAACGCCTTCGAAAGTTATTTCAGGTAAGTTTATTCACAGAAGAGATAGGGTACTTTAGGAGAGTTTACTTATAAGTGTTGGAAGTTATTTCAGGAAAGTTTATTCACAGAAGAGATAGGATACTTTAGGAGAGTTTACTTATAGGTGTTGGAAGTTATTTCAGGAAAGTTTATTCACAGAAGAGATAGGATACTTTAGGAGAGTTTACTTATAGGTGTTGGAAGTTATTTCAGGAGACTTTTTACTTATATAGAAATTTAAAATTATTTTAGAAGAATGCTAACTTAATCAAAACTTCGTTTGTGTAAATTTTCAGCTTAATCACATTTCAGGAGAGTTCACTGATGTAGAAATTGAAAGTTAGTTTGGGAGAGCTTACATATACAGAATTTAAAAGTTATTTCTCAGGAGAGTTTTTTTTACAAACGTTATACGTTATTTTAAAGATGTTAACATAAAGAAGTTATTTTTAAGGAGTTGAAATAAGAAAAAAATATGCACGTAAGGAGTGGCAAACGTTATTTTAAAGAAAAAGAGAGTAAGAAATCAGTTTGTGAAACTGCTTTAAAAAATTACTTTAAAGAAGTATAATTATTCAAACAGAACAGTTAGTTTGTTATTGTTACGTTTCTATTATGGCTCTCAAAATTAAATGGCGCATTTTGAACAAGAGAGAGAGAGAGTAAAACTCAAACTTGAGAGACCCTCAAAATTCTCTCAACCTCTCAAAACCTCTCCAAATTCGGGAATACTAGCAAAAAGACGAATTTGAAATATGGGAGTCAAATCAAGAATGACAAAGGTGCTAAAATCTCTGTTATGCCTCTTGTTCCGTTTGGTAAGATTAGGAGGCAAAAAACGTCTGTGTATAGGTGGTAAATTTGTAAATCCGGTTCTTGTAATAATTACACTTCCGAAAAGTTAATCGTTTCTTGGGAATGCATCTTTAACGTCAATAGAGTGTCTGGGTAGGCTCTTAAGTTACCGATGTTACTGACCAACCAGATTTAGCCAATGCTGTCCATTTGCACGAGTTTAGGTCTTGGATTACAGTGTCGCCTTCGGCGGCCACCCTTCCAAATCCTCCCCACCCCTGCTCAATCTAGGCTACGTATAAGCAGTTTTTCCTGACGAGCACAAAATCAAGTTTTAAATTACACTGGTACAGGGCATTTCCCTTTTATCTATCAATCCGTGTTTCGGGGTTTGAGCGACAGTGGCTCTGTTATGTCGAGAAACTGCAAGTTTCAGCTCTGCATAATTTGAACCGTTTTTAAGTCACGAAACAACCAATCATATGATAATGCAAATGAACCCACGAACTAGCCAATAGAGAAAAACGATACAGAGCAGGATCTATACATATTGAGGAGTTTGGGACTAACCAAAATACTTGTTACATCAAGATGCTCGCTAAATCCATTTTTGGAATTCAAGCCTCCAAACCTTGAAAATAAAATCTATATAGGTGATATATGTGCATACAATATGCATATAATGATATTGAGCTTAGAATTTTCTTCGAAGTTAATGAACAACGTATTATGTTATTACTTGAGTTTCGGTACAATAATCTAAAAAAAATATAAACTTACATTAGTAATTATTCCTGAAATAAACTTTTTATTTAAAGATGCTCAAAGAGAGGGGCTATACTTATTTGCTTTGAACGAATTAATACAAAGCCAGTGAATTGAAATTATCAAGAGAAGTAAATAGTGCGATAATAGTAAGAAACACTTACGTTGAAGAGCTTACGATATCCGGAAAAGAGCACTTTTTCATGAATTTAAATAGTCTAGTTTATCTCACATTGAAAGGTATGTTATCACTTGTAACGAGATATATTGCATGTGAAATTCGGATAGCATTAAAGCTGTTCTCCTCCCAGAATTAGATTACGCAATTATGACTGTGAAGTCCCACCTGTTAACGTAATTCGTGAAATCATTGTATTGTATCTGTTGACCGTTCTTGTTCCACAATCAACACATTTTAACCAGATTAAATCGAATTTTTCAATGCCTAAAAGGAAATAAACATTTGAGTTTGTGCGATACACAGTGTAAAAATCATATACATATACAGAAAAAAAATCGTAATAAATTATTGCCATTAAAAAGTTCGCTACGTTAATAGATATTTCACTAGCCAGGTGCTGCTACCTTTTCAGAACGAAAGTTCGTTCTGATGTCAGTTTCTCTCTGAAGAAGATAGTACGTAGCTACAGAAACTGAGGCATGAATTTGTCAAACTTTGAACTGAGATAATCTGGGGTCATTGTTTTTCTCTTTATATGTAAGAAAGTATATTTCCTTTTATATACAGGGTGTTCGGTTACCACGTGTATAGACTTTAAGGGGTGGTAGGGTATACTAAAATAAGTAACACGATTTTTCTTTTTTTCGGAAGAGGTTTCTTTACCGAGTTACGACCCAAAAATCGTTTGGTGGATGGAAAATGGAATTGTTGATGCTAGCGCCAATCTGTACATGTGGGCTGTACTTTTTTGAATATGTGTTCTACCAGACTGAATACTAAAGAAAATGTATTTTTTTTTATTCGTTTCTGTCGATTTCTCCATCAGGCTCGATGCATACATATATGGAGGCTGTTGTTTATCGACTGAATTGTGCTGGTGTTTAATCGCACATAAACCATGTCTGTTTTCTCGACTTTTTTCTGCTTCGCTACTGAATAAAGACATTTTCTTTAATATTCAGTATGGTAGAACACATATTCGGAAAAATACAGCCCACATGTACAGATTGGTAGTAGCATCAACATTTCCAATTTCCATCCATCAAATAATTTTTGGGTCCTAACTCGGTAAGGAAACCTCTTCCGAAAAAAAGAAAAAACACGTGTTACTTATTTTGGTATACTCTACCACCTCTTAAAGTCTGTACACGTGGTAACCGAACACCCTGTATAGAGAGAGAGATTATAAATGATTACAAAATACGCATCTTCGCCATATTTCCCTAACTTCGTTTACATGAGTCATAGGGCCGGCGCCCAGCTAAAGGGGGCGCCGGGGGCGCTTTAAATATGGAAAAAAATTAAGCACCGAAAAAATAAAGGAAAGAAATTGCATTGACAAACAAAAAAGGTAGGAGGTCAGAAGTGTGTAATCCAGGATTTTTGCAACACAAAATCTGCTCTTTTTAGTGTTTTCATATATTTTTGACGCCTCTCAGAAAAGTTACATTTCTTTTGTAAATAAAATGAAATATTAATAAATGCCTGATAAATTGTGTGTATTTTTTATATAAATATATAGATGCACATATTACCAACCAAACTAGCCAGCCTAGCGGACAAAATTGACATTATCGCTATCACGGTAAACAAACAACAAGCCCCAAACACGGAAGGCAATGTCGAGATTTTCTGCTCTTAGAATCTTCTTAACCTAACAACACTACAGAACATTTCCGAATTATCAGTTTGTTTTGTGACTCCAGAGTTTTGTTGATGGCTCTTATGGTAGTTAAGATTTGTTTTATTATCCTCAATCATTATTCCTAAAACGTGATAAAGCAAAGCTTTCTTGTCTGCAGTGACGTAGCTAGACATTTTGCCGCCTGGGGCTAGTGGCTGTCATTGCCGCCCCCCTCCATGCGGTAAACAAACAAAACAAATAAATCTTATTTTTTAAAGGCTAATTACCGCCCCTAAATTGTGGCATCCGGGGCGACCGCTCCTTACCCCCCACTTAGCTACGCTTCTGCTTTTCTATATTCGTGTTCTATCTGAAAACTTTATTTGACTCTTCTTTATTCGGAAAAACAACGTTAATAGGTAAGCTTAATCTCGTGACAACTCCCAAATCGTCCTCCTAGGGGCATTGACTGCGATACTTGAACCAAAAAATATCTGCCATTTTTAAGCTGTAATTTGAATTCAGATATCGTGCTTTTTCTTTTTAATTATACCCGTATTATAGCAAATGCTCTTTTAACTTTTACAATGGAAACAAAAAAGAAAAAGCTCTCTGGTTCTCAAAACAGAAAAAGGACGGCAGCAGAAATATATAGGTTATCTGCGTATAGGAAAATCTGTAGGTTGCAAAGTTTGTACGCGCTGCACATGGTATGAATGTAATCCTTCATTGTGTAACGCACGCCAAACCGTACTTTATAGTGCATTTGTGCGACGACCTATACCTCTCATGCTGATGTCAGGATACTGTTCTACCTCATGTAGAATCTCTGCTGACCTGACAAGCATTCTGACACCCAATGCACGATCTGCATCATGCATGAAGTGCACATCGTGACCTGAATGGTCCCCTTTCGGACAATTGGCGGTGCAAGCGAGGAAACATTCTATGATCGGGAACACGCCTATTAGAGAAGTGCTCTCGATAAAGCCTTTCAACTGCACTGCCATTACATATGCAAAATGCATATCCGCTGCATATCGGTATACGAATCCATTCCAACTCGCAAGATCATTCCATATGAAATCGCCACATTTAAGAAAAAAATTGTACTTGCATGATTTTTGATTTTCCTAATTTTATTACACGTAATAGTACAACATAAAAGCACCCAGAAAACAAATTTTGGGATCAATTTTCCTGACCCCTTTGGAGATGTGGGTCCTTAAAACCCCCCAAAATCAGCTAAAATAAAGGTTATTTTAAATTAATACAAATTGAGTAATTGTAAAGCTACTGACATATAATAGGTGTCTAAATAGATGTAAATATCTGTACATTCATAATGAAGAAACAATATTCCCATAGAATAATTCGTTGGACGGTGGGGTGAGGTAAGAGTTAAAGGTCACAATGCCGTTTCCGTCACTTTTTGGCAACACTTTCATACCAGAAGGGCAATTAAACACAAATTGAGTATTTATTCTGGTAATCCTCGTATGTTGATAAGAATGTTAAAGCAAATTTCAATTGCTGTAGCGTTTCCCTTTTTCAATCAGAAATTATTTTATGACTGTCACATTGCTAGAATTTCCGTTTTTGGAGATATTTGAGATGCGATAAATAAAAATTTTATTTTTAAATTAGCAGGTGTTTTCTGTGGACAATCTTCTATTGCATATCTGCATATTCGCAAAGTTTTATTTTTTGTTTTAGAATAGTTTCCGAAAAATAGTGGTACTGCAAACTGATCTATTTCAGTCTACAAAATGTATATATCCGCCATATGTAAAGTACTACATCTGCTTATACAATATAATATAAATTTAATATTAAAAATACAATCATGGGAAAGCAAATTCTAATGTTCTTCAGATGTGTTTTGTATGGTTTAGTAGTACTTGCGTCAAAGATAAACTCAATTTTTGGGTAAGGCTGTGTCTCCTTCCAGTAGCATTAGTTAGTTGCAGAGGCGTAAGGACTTTAAAAATGTCGGCCTGTGAAACACATGCTTGGCATTCTTTACACAATTTTTTTTGTTTTGTTTTAGGGCTTGGGTCTCAAAGCCTCGAAATTTTTACGGCCAGGGGCCCCCCAATAGGTTTAATCTGCCTCTGGCCGTTGGAATCTCTCTATTTGGCGACTTCCCGAAATCAGCCAAATTCACTGGAATTGTATGTGTAAAATCCATGGTCGCCACCGAAGCGCCCCAATAGGCCCTGAGTTGACAAAGAAAACGATGTTCCTGGCCCTGGTGGGTAAAAAAAAATGAATTTTTAAATCTCTGTGTTCTTCAGAACATTCCTTGATAATGCCGAGTCATCACTTTGTGTTATAAACACATGAAAACGTAATCATCGATTTGTTTTGGCTTCCTTTGTCAATTTTTCTGTATTTGTAATAACTTATGCTAGCAACTTCATATTCCTTACTACTTGACAGAACTGAATTCTTATATCGTTACATTTTATATGGAAATAGTGTCTGGGGAAATATGAACATAAAAATCGAAAAGTATGCAAACAATATTAAATAGATTTTGGAACAATGTAACGCAAAAAAAAAACAAAAAACAAGAAATAAAAATTGAAAATAATATAATGAATTTAGATCAAATACATGGATTTAAAATTTTGATAATGATATTTAATCGAATAAAAAAAGGGAAGTATATTGAGGACATAAATATAGAAAATAAACCAAATATGAACAATAGTTGATCAAGGAAAACTTTAAAAATTAAAAAAATAAAAACAAACATGGGTTCCGGTAATATAAATTATTATGGTATTAAGATGTGGAATTCATTACCAAACGAAATAAAAAATATTACATCAGAGACTGAATTTAGAAACAAATTAAGAAGACTAATTATAAGAAATGAAACTTAAGCCAGTATATGGAGAGAGGGAATTAACCTTAGGTTTTGCTACTCTTGCCCCATGTACAGGATTGACAAACCCGTAGCACGAAAAATAAAATATTGTAATAATAATAATAATAATTGTAATAGAGATTGTCCTCAGAAAAAATCACCTGATTTAAAAATACATTTTTTTATTTATTGCATCTCAAATATCTCCAAAAACGGAAATTCCTACAATGTGGCGGTTATAAGATAATTTCTGATTAAAAACTGGAAACACTACAGCAATTGAAATTTGCTTGAACATTCTTATCAGCATATGAGGATTGTCAGAAGAAATACTCATTCTGTGTTCAATTGCCCTTCTGGTATGAAAGTGTTGCCAAAAAGTGACGAAAACGGCATCGTGACCTTTCACTTTGACCTCACCCCTCCGCCCAAGGAATTATTTTACGGGAATCTCGTTTCTGCATTATGAAAGTACAGGTAATTACCTCTACTTAGACACCTATAATATATTAGTAGCTTTAAAATTACTCAATTTGTGGTAATTTTAAATAACCCTTGTTTTAGTTGGTTTTAGGAAGTTTAAGGACCCACATCTCCAAAGGAGTTGGGAAAGTTGATCCGGAAATATGTTTTCTGGGTGCTTTTACTTTGTACTATAATATACAAAAAAAAAATTTAGGAAAATCAAAAATCCTGCAACTACAAGCACTCGGCGAATCCACGTGGAATGACTTTCCTTTATTTTTTCGGTGCTTAATTTTTTTCCATATTTAAAGCGCCCCCGGCGCCCCCTTTAGCTGGGCGCCGGCCCTATGACTCATGTAAACGAAGTTAGGGAAATATGGCGAAGATGCGTATTTTGTAATCATTTATAATCTCTCTCTCTATACAGGGTGTTCAGTTACCACGTGTACAGACTTTAAGAGGTGGTAGAGTATACCAAAATAAGTAACACGTGTTTTTTCTTTTTTTCGGAGGAGGTTTCTTTACCGAGTTATGACCCAAAAATCGTTTGCTGGATGGAAACTGGAAATGTTGATACTGGCGCCAATCTGTACATGCGGGCTGTATTTTTTCGAATACGTGTTCTGCCATACTAAATATTAAAGAAAATGTCCTTTTTTATTCGTTTTCTAGTAGCGAAGAAAAAAGTTGAGAAAACAGACATGGTTTATGTACGATTATAAGCACAAACACAATTCAGTCGATAAGCAACAACCTCCATAAGAGGTATGCATCCAGTCTGATGGAGAAATCGACGGAAACGAATAAAAAAAAAAAAAAGACATTTTCTTCAATATTCAGTATGGCAGAACACGTATTCGAAAAAATACAGCCCACATGTACAGATTGGCGCCAGTATCAACAATTCCATTTTCCATCCAGCAAACGATTTTTGGGCCGTAACTCGGTAACAAAACCTCTTCCGAAAAAAAGAAAAAACACATGTTGCTTATTTTGGTATATCCTACTATCCCTTAAACTCTGTACACGCGGTAATCGAACACCCTGTATATAAAAGGAAATATACTTTCTTACATATAAAGAGAAAAACAATGACCCCAGATTATCTCAGTTCAAAGTTTGACAAATTCATGCCTCAGTTTCTGTAGCTACGTACTATCTTCTTCAGAGAGAAACTGACATCAGAACGAACTTTCGTTCTGAAAAGGTAGCAGCACCTGGCTAGTGAAATATCTATTAACGTAGCGAACTTTTTAATGGCAATAATTTATTACGATTTTTTTTCTGTATATGTATATGATTTTTACACTGTGTATCGCACAAACTCAAATGTTTATTTCCTTTTAGGCATTGAAAAATTCGATTTAATCTGGTTAAAATGTGTTGATTGTGGAACAAGAACGGTCAACAGATACAATACAATGATTTCACGAATTACGTTAACAGGTGGGACTTCACAGTCATAATTGCGTAATCTAATTCTGGGAGGAGAACAGCTTTAATGCTATCCGAATTTCACATGCAATATATCTCGTTACAAGTGATAACATACCTTTCAATGTGAGATAAACTAGACTATTTAAATTCATGAAAAAGTGCTCTTTTCCGGATATCGTAAGCTCTTCAACGTAAGTGTTTCTTACTATTATCGCACTATTTACTTCTCTTGATAATTTCAATTCACTGGCTTTGTATTAATTCGTTCAAAGCAAATAAGTATAGCCCCTCTCTTTGAGCATCTTTAAATAAAAAGTTTATTTCAGGAATAATTACTAATGTAAGTTTATATTTTTTTTAGATTATTGTACCGAAACTCAAGTAATAACATAATACGTTGTTCATTAACTTCGAAGAAAATTCTAAGCTCAATATCATTATATGCATATTGTATGCACATATATCACCTATATAGATTTTATTTTCAAGGTTTGGAGGCTTGAATTCCAAAAATGGATTTAGCGAGCATCTTGATGTAACAAGTATTTTGGTTAGTC
>QLNU02013614.1:15618001-15655509 GCA_006491805.2 Dysdera silvatica
ATTTAAGAGTAAGACCTCAGTGCTTAAAAAATGTTTTGTATATAAATTTGTGTCTTGGTTTCTCTTTAGCAGATTCATCAATTACTTTTTGCAATATCTATTTCATCCAATTTTTTTTTTGTTCTAGGTATAATATGGCCATGTTGTTCAATCTGTCTTCTCCTATCGTACTCCTTAAATAGTTTTGTAACGCGTTTTAAAATTGAAAAAGATCTTTCACGTGCTACATTTGTATTGTTAAAAATATTTTCGAAATAATCTCTACATTAGGAAAAGTTCCACTCTCTTTATACACTTCGAACTATTATTCAATAGCACTTCTGGCTATTTATTTATCAACACTTCTGATTATTTATTTATCAGTTTCTTACGTTCTTATTATTTCTCATTTTTTAACAATATATATTAATATTCTTTATAAATGTTCTTGCGAACTTCTTTTATCATTTATAACTTTTTAATATCACTTGAGATATTATATCGGGCTTCCAAACATAAATTTTTTACCATCATTCATCTATATAATTATTATTTTTCATAAATTCTTCAAAAATAGAATAAACAGTACTTATAATTCGATTGGACTCTTTACGTCCTGGTATGTATATCCAAGCGATATATTCTTACTGATAAATACTTCAATAATAATCATTAATCATATTAATTCACCAATAATCCCATTGATCATTCACCCCATAATAGACAAATACTCTCTTTCCCCCTTTTTTTTTATTTCTAAGTTTTATTTATTCAACAATAAGGATTATCTCTTTAAAATAATGATATTAATAATAGTTCGACGGGAGTTTTAGAAAAATTAATACAGTCGGAGCAGGACATAAACGTCCTCTCGTCCTCGAAGATTTATCCAGAAGATCCGATTTTCGCGCGGAAATATTGTTTAAACAACGATCCAATGACGTCCAATAACCTTTCAGCATTCTAGCGCTCATATATATGTATGTGTGTACACACAGATACACACGCACAAGGTAAGCATTAAGGTGCGTGCCCAGAGGTTAAATCAAAGTTGTTCTTCTCCTCAACTTTTTATAAGAAAAATGGCGTTGTTGAGAACAGGGTTTCCGCCATTACGATTTTATTTCATTTAATTCTAATTTCATTTACTTAATTATACATGGCATGGGCGCCCATATGGGGGCAGGGAGGGGCTCGGGTCCCCCCTTAGCCGTTCAAAAATTTGATTTGCCCGATTCTGCTATGCATTTACTTTCAAAAGTTTTACAGTCACATTTTAAAATAAGGTACTTTTTAGCTCATTACTAATTGTCAAGCAGTATCAATTATTTTTGTAGCATTTTAGTATCTTGTACATTCACTAAAATTTTTGACAGCCTTGAGAAGAAAGTAATAATTTTTCTCAATCCCCCACCCCCAGAAGTACTCATATGGGCGCACATAATACACGGTGAAACTAAAGTTATGACTAGAGCCCGGAATATATTCACTAAGAAACCAGCAAAATATGCACTGAGCCTCAAAATATCCACTTAAAATGAGTAAACATGCACTTAAAATGAATAAATATGTACTTAAACATTTTTTACCACTTAAAAATCTTCTATCCCGTATTTTAAAACAAATAGATTTATTAACAGCCAAGTAGAAAAACTCGATATACATTAAATCATATGTTTTATATATCACAAATTCTATGACTGTATATCGCAATGTATCTCTCGTTGTTCTAAGCAGTTAAGCTTTATCTTCTATCATGTAATAGCATTTTTATGCCCAAAAGGAACCTTTTCAGAGCTATAAAAAATATTGAACAGAATATAGAATATACATTTTTGCTGGTTTTTATTACGAATAGTTTATCGATGATAGAACGATGTCTATCACTGAAGGAAAATGGTGTGGAAATTTAGAATAAGTGTTTGTTTTAATTTGACTTTCAATCAATTGCCAGCCAAGCACAGTAAAACTCAGCTTTGGTTTTCCTAACAAGGATGGTGGCTATAATTCAGCTACGACAACATTTTGGCACCTTAAGACATAATTAAACGTGTACGCTTACAAATTCCATTGCCTTTCCACTCAGATAAGAAGTAAGAAGAAAGTTCAACTTTAGTATTGTGGTGAAATTTTTCAGATGAGAGAATAATAAAATTCTTAAAATTACTAAAACCCTTAAAATATGCATTTATTCTGGAAATTCATGGTTTTTGTGCATTTATATTCAAAAACACTAAAAACAGCTAAAATATGTAATTGAATATAATGCAGGCTGTAGCTTTGACAGTAGCATTTAATCATTCTACACTTATTTTTGCAGTGGCGCACCTAAAATATTCCTAAGGAGGGAAATTTTTGGTGGAAAAAATGGCCAGACGCCATATCAATTACGTTTGCCATTTTGTATACATTTATCATTATTAAATTACTACTAATTTGACAGTGCAATATACTTAAATGATTAAAAATGGTGGATTTTTTTGTACAATTTTACAATGGCCAGCTTTTGTTTTCCACAAAAGATCACTGTTTTAGTAATAGGTTTAAAAATAAGCCTATTGTGCAAAACTTGCTTTTGCTTGCCCTCTGTCCACTACTTGATCTACGGAAGCCTTTTTTCCTTTTGCGACCTTTAAAAACTCATCGGCTTTGTGAACTGAATCCTTATGATAGAGAAAAGTTCTATGTTGGCTGAACTTCTCCAAGGTCTTCTTCCAATTATTAAATTCTTTTGAAACAAGTTGACCTGTGGCTTGTGTTGATCTTAAACAGACTTCATGGGGTGAAAAGAGAACACACAAAATTTGCTATAGGCACTGTCTTCTGCCTTTGGGCAAGTTATGTTTACTCAGTTCAGATGGACAGAACTTCTGACTGTGGTGAGATTTTCCTTGACTTTATACAGCACTTGTGACGGTCGTGGGAAAATTGCAATTTGCATATGGTTCCCAAAGATTTTTTAGCACTGTTATCCTATCTTCATCAGTGAGGTTAGATTTCTTGACATAATTAGAAATATCCGCAGTCAGAATTTCCAATTTAATTGTTTTGGTCTACCTTTACCTCCTAGAAAGCGTTTGAAGACAGCCATAGCCACTGTGGTTGCTTACCTCAACAGCAGTCTCATCGATGGCACAGAGTTCAGGGAAATGTTGCTGGGATCGTCATTACTTTCAATTTTACTACTTTCAAAAAAAAGAAAAAAAAAGAAAAGAAAAAGAATTTCAGTGTCTGTTGGCGTAATAATTTTTCTTTTTATTAACCCAAGGGGGCATATAATTGCGGTTTTTAAGGTGCGATGCCATCTTTCAAGTAAACCGTTTATTTGAGGGTGATATGCTGTCGTTCGTTTGAGTTTAAATCCAAGAAATTTGGAAAGTTCACGGATGAGTTCTGACTGGAACTGTGTTCTCTGATCTGTAATGATGTGAAGGGGTGTGCCAAAACGAATGACTGCATATATCTGTAATGGGAATAGCTTCTGAACAGCTTGTATATTTATCCATGATTATTAAACAATAACGAACCATTTGAATAGATCAATGGGCCAATAATATTTAAGTGAATTTCTTCAAAACGATTAGAAGTTATCGAAGAATCTTGAAGAGGACTTTTAACGTATCTGGTTATTTTTGATTTTTGACAATGAAGACAATTTCTCGCCATTTTGGCTATATCTCTACGAAGATTAGGCCAAAAGAATTTTTTTGGATAGTGTTTTAATAGAGCTTCGTATTCCTGGATGAGGGGAAATTATGAGTGCTTTGGGAAACAATATTACGAAAGGCCTGTGGTATACAAGGTCTTGCAATGGATGTTGACGTTTCGCACCAAATTTGAACGTTAGATCCAAAAATAGGGAGCTTTTCAAACTTTAAATTCTTATCATGAGAAGCTAAGAGTTGTATTAATTCGTCATCATTGATCTGTGATTGTTCTATAGATGGATAATCTAGATTTTCAGGTAATTGAATGTCTTCAATTCTAGATAACGTATCTGCTATAGCGTTTTGTTTACCGGAAATATGTCTGATGTCAGTTGTGAATTGAACAATCAGATCTAAATGCTTAAGCTGTCTAGGTGATGTTTTTTCGGAAGGTTGACGAAAAGCATATATTAAAGTCTTGTGATCTGCATAAAGTGTGAATGCTCTTCCCTCCATATGATATTTGAAATATTTAACCGCGAAATAGGCTCCTAAAAGTTCGCGATCATATGTACTGTAATTTCTTTGAGCAGTCGTTAAGTGAGTTGAAAAGAAACCCAATACATACACACACACACGCACGCACGCGAACACACACATACGTACGTACGTACGTGCATACACTCACACATACGCACGCCCGCGTTGGATTCTAACACATATAGTAAAAGGGGCCACGATGTAAAATGAAATGAAAAAGGGGCTACGGGCGAGAAAAGATTGAGAACCACAGATGTGGACCATTTGTCATGTGGATGCTCATTTGCTATTTAAATTAAGATTCCAGCTCGAATTATATATAACTAAAAAAAAAATCAGTGGGTCGCTAAGTTCTACTATTAATTTCTACCCGCAACTTTCTTCGGAGTTTTCTTTCTGGCATTTAGTAACACACCCTCTGAATCTTTGGTCCATGAGATCCTTCAATTATCTTTGTAAAGAGTTTTTAGAAAGAAAGAAATTTAAAACTGTTTCCGTGATGGGGAGTGAAAACTTCACTTCCTCTAACGAGCTTAATAGGCTACTAAAAACATGTAGTTCCCGTTTGTATGAACTAAGCAAGACTCAAATATCAATTTTTTTCAACTACAGGTACACTAGCTGCAAATGAATTGGATGCATTGCTGGACACGCGCTCACAGATAAATAAATGAGAAATGAGTAACCAACGGAAAAGAAAATGCTGCTTGATATCTCGCATTCTAAAGTCCGTTATCAAAAGAACGAAGTATTTTTAAAAGTCAGATTTCAACAGGTAAATGTAATCATCTTTATCTGACTTCTCCCTTGCCACAGTTCTTGTCGAGATGGACTCTGGACGTCGAAAAGCGCGCTAAAGGAATAACGCGATAAGCGACGCTAAGACTGCAACAGAAAACAGGTAAGCCACTTGCTTTCGTTTTAACGATCTATTGAACGAATCACTTTAATAATTATTTTTTTCTTTAACCATCTGAAATGAACCATAATTTCTTACTTCATTTTCTGGGAAGCACAGGATGTTACGTAGTGTATTTTAATTTTCGGGCCATCGTTGATGGTGTAGCTCTTCATGAAACTGCTACAATGAATGTGAGCTGATAACAGTTTTTCCTGAGGTTTAGTGTTTTCGTCAATAACGTTAAGTACCACATAGATTATATATTAATTATAACGTTATGCTCAGAGTAATATGTAGGTTATCAGGCATAGATTTCGGACTATCACAGCCGTGTCCAACCATTTTTTATTTACAGTTCGTTCGCGGAAAGTTAACTGATAGAATTTACTGGAGCTGACGTCACAAACGGACTAGTTCGTTACAACAAAGGAGAGGACGTTATTACAGAACTGGTTTTCAGCGAACGTTTGTCTGCGCCAAAAACCAGTTCTGAAATGACGTCCTCCCCTCTGCTGTAATGAACTAGCCCGTTTGTGACGTCAGCTTCCGTGAATTCTTACGGCATCATCGGTCGACTTTCTGCGAACAAACTATACGTGCTTCTTAATTGCCCATTTTCATAAAGTATGGATGTTCAAAACCAAATTGGAGGTCACTAAAAGCCTGTAATTCCTTCTCAGATAGTACCAGGACGTTTAGGAAAACGAAGCTGATGGTTTGATGGAGAAAATTATACAGCAACAACTGGCGATGGTTTTAAAAAATTGATAAATGTTAAGCATTTAAAAGTTAAAAATAAAAGAAACGTTAATGTTGTGATATGTGTAATGGAGAACAGTTTTTGATTAAACTAAACAAATCATTTTTTTTTTATTTGTAACCGTTATATGTAATATATGCAACTATTTGTAGCTTATATTGATATAGTATCTACATGTACTAACTACGGATATTATACTAGCCTTTTGTTTTTACTACTCGCGTACGCATGGGGGCGGTAACCTCCATTGCAATGAAATTTTGTATACACAAATATGAATATATGGAATAAATAAAAAGTATATATAAATAAAAAGTGAAGGATTTATTTCCTTCACTTTTTATTTATTTTCATTTATTTCCTTAGCTTTTTCTAATTTATTTTCTTCTTTTCGTTACTTTTACTATTAACAATTTACTTTTCTACTTTATTTTTTCTATCTTTTTTTTTTCCATTCCTTTTTCTTTCGCATTCTGAGCAGTGGCAAAATCTTTACTCGTTAACCGTCCATTATTTAATTTGAACTTTACACTGTGTGAGCTCCAAGAATTTGTAATTGCAATTGCCACGCCTCGAATGTCGCTATAACCAAAAAAAAAAAAGAAAAAAAAAGAGTACCAGGAATGTTCAATTGTCAAATGAATTCGAAAATACCAAAACCATCAAATTAATATCAGCGGAGTATGAAAATAAATAAAAAGTTAAGGAAATAAATGAAAATAAATAAAAAGTTAAGGAAATAAATGAAAATAAACAAAAAGTTAAGGAAATAAATGAAAATAAATAAAAAGTTAAGGAAATAAATGAAAATAAATAAAAAGTTAAGGAAATAAATGAAAGTAAAGAAAAAGGAAGGTTAAAGAAAAAGAAAGTTAAGTAGAAATAAATAGAGTATGAACAATGAAAAGCTATCAACAGCATAAGAAAAATATCGCGACGTATCCGGAACTACTGTTCCCTTTATCAAGCCAAGTAAAAAAAAAAAATCTCGTTATGTTAAACCCTGGTCAGTGAATATATTCTTTTGTAATAATGGATGTTTGTATGTACTTGTTAGTTCAAAGAGTTATGTTTCTCGTTTTGCCTTTAATAGTTTTATAAACAGATTTAGATCCAAGATTGATTTATTTGCTCCGTTCTAATACTTTTTTGGTAAGTAGAGGTATGGTAGCGGAAAAAAGTGAACGCAGATAAGGAAGAGGTCAACTTTTAAAAATCAAGTTTCCTAGCTTGCCACAAATTCAGGCTCGATCTACAATGATGCCAAAAAAATGAAACGCTTGCCGACTAATTTCACACTAGTAATTAAATTGGTAAATTAAATACTAGAAATTCAGTATATATCCTTTGCAACAACCCATCTAATATAACATTTTGTAGAATACATGCTTAAAATTGTAAATTGTCAAAAATTTATAAAGGAATTTTAAAAATTATTAAAGAAATTATTAAAAGAAATTCTTAATTACTAAAAATTAGTAAAAAATTATTAAAAATTATTAAATTATTAAAAATGAAATTATTAAAAGAAGTTATTAAAAATTGTTAAATTATTAAAAAGAAATTATTAAAATTATTAAAAAAGAAATTATTAAAAATTATTAAATTATTAAAAAGAAATTATTAACTTAAAAAAGAAATCATTAAAAATATCGGGTGGTGCCTCAAAGACGTATGTGATCGTACATTAAATTCGAAAGGGGGAGAAAGGATTTTTAATTTACCAAGTTGGTGGTTCGACTCCCGACGGTGCTAAAAATATCACATGCTGATTAACTTCTCACTATAGTTCAGGGGTTGATTATTAATTTATTAATTATTATTAATTATTATATAACAGGAGGTTCGATTCCTTCCGAAAAATGTAGGTGCACTGCCTTAGGAGGCGTAGTGATGACGCATTCAGCTATCCTGCCATCAATCCGGGTGTAAAACCCAATGGCTGAGTTACACTACCCATCGTAGTTCGGAGTTGGATCCCTAGATAAACGAGGTTCGGATTCCTGAGAAAATGTGGATCCCGGCGCTGTGTTCTTTGTTATCCTGATGCTATAAACAAAAAAGAAAAATCCCGAGCAAAATAATGAATGTTTTAGGTGTGAAAGCTTATTATATAACATTATTTTCCCTAGATCTTAAGAAGTTTGGACCCCTCGGAAAACTGTCTAGGAGGAGAATGAACATTGCTATCCTTGCGCCGTAAAATTCTCGAGCAAAAATATGCTTTTACTTTAAATGTTATTTATTTATTTCTTTTTCTGATTGAACTTTTGTTTATCACCTTTTGCCATGATTTCTGATAGTATGTTTTATATCTTTGCAGGTTTCAACTTAAATAGCCAAAATAATTGCAAATATGCGTATCCTCATTATATTTACAACGCTTGCGGTTTTCTTTGAGGAGGGTTTGTGCACACCAATATGTAACAAGGTTTGCCAATGTACTGAGGACTTGACCGTTGTTGGATGTTCAAGAATCGAATCAAAGATCGTTCCTCCAGTGGATATGTGGCCAAAAAATGCCACAGACTTGGATTTAAGTTATAATTTCATCACAGAAGTTGATATTGAAATGACGCATGGCAAGTTAACCAGTCTGAAGCTAAGTAATAATATGATAAACACTATCAATGACTCGGTTTTCGGTGGCTTACGCAATTTAAAACGTTTGGACCTAAGTAACAACGAGATCGAAGATTTAAATGTGGAAACATTTTACGGCTTAGAAAACCTTTTGGTCCTGAACCTCAAAAGTAACAAGATAAAGAAATTGGTGCAGAACGTGTTTTTCAACTTGCTGGATATTGAAGAACTCATCCTCTCATCAAACCCATTTTCTTTTCTTGAAAAAGCCCACTTCCACTCCAATATAAAATTGAAAAAGTTAGAAATAGCAAACACTGGGGCATATGCCTTGCCCTTTGATTTGTTTTCTGGTACTTCACGCCTCGAATACTTAGATTTGTCAGACAACGGTTTCCATGAAGTTCCTATCGATGCTCTACGCAGTGCCAAGAACCTCAAATGGCTCCAGATCAGCAAGAATCCCATTAAAGAATTAAACCAAAAGTCTTTTCGTCAACTCGCCTCACTAGAAGTTCTACAGATCAACTTCATGCCTGAACTGGAAAAGGTTGGTGAGCAGACGTTTTCAGATCTTCAGAGCTTAAAGCAATTGGACATGACAGTGAACAAGAAACTCAGTTATATCGATGGCAATGCCTTTTCTGGACTTTTCAATGATTCCAGTCCAAATCTTAAAAGCCTTGACTTGTCATTAAATCACCTTTCCAAGTTCATGTCAGTTCCCTGCAAAGGCATGGAAAAGCTAAATTTGCAAAATAACCCTTGGACTTGCGATTGCTACCTGAAGTGGCTTAGACAGTGCTACATCCCAGAAGTATATGCAGCTGATTTGAAGTAAGCTCGCCTTTTCCTTACAAATGAATATTCTAAACGTGCAGTAATAACACTGTTGAAATTTATAAAAAGTAAAAAGTTACCCCTCATTTTTTTTTTCCAACTTTTTTTTACAGGTGCCTTATTTAATACTTTAAACGTAAACCTTTCCCAAATCTTGCAATATTAAGCCTCTTTCGGAGGTTTCTAACGAATGTATATTTATTTATCTTACTGCTTCTTCTATTGCATGCAGTTAACGTTATATAGAATGACAAAAACCATTTTTCTCGACTACTTGCAACCCTTTATACAAACTTATTAGAATTCATTTTCATAGTTGTCATAAATTCACATTAAATATAGATGTATTAGCTACTGTATGGAAATACAAAGGAAATCAAATAAAAACAATCCGAAAGAAAATCGTAGGAAAAAAGAGTAAAGAATTTTAAAAAATCGTCGTGTTTGTAGGTATGGCTAAACACTGAACAATACGGATTACGTAAGCAATATGTATCATCCGACCAGGCAGGGCTCCTAGAATAATAGGCCGCTCATCAGTCGCCATTTTGTTGTATAGATCCAGTATAATTTACCTTGTAGGATATTATTACCCTTATCAGGGATAACACACAAAGCCGCCGGGGCGAGGTTTTTGTGATTTTTCCTGGTGGAATTTATTATAATTTTTTTATAAATACGTATTTTATAAATTTTCGATACCCACGTCTAAGCTAGAGCTTTTTAGGTACAGGAGAAAAACCGACGCCGTTCCCGTCCTACAGTCGACCTCGGGACCTTCCGTTGAGCCTGGAGTACCTTGACCAATAGACCAATAAGGACTGAAACAACGCTCTCTTTCTCCATGTATAAGGCTCTGGATGTTAGATATTATTACCTTTCTCATGGATAACACAATTGACAAATAATGGTCAACACACAAAGCCACCGGGACGAGTTTTTTGTGGGGGGAATTTATTATTATAATTTTCTTTTTCGACACGCATGTCTAAGCAGCTCAAGTTAGAGGTTTTTTGGCATAGGAGAAAAAGAGACGCCCTTCCGGTCCTAGAATCGAACTAAGGTCCGAAGTGCCTTAATCGCTAGGCCGCAGAGGACAGAAACGATGCTCCCCCTTCTCCGTATATAAGGTTGTAAAATATTATTACGCAAGGATAACACAATTGCCAAACCGTTCAAATTTCTTCTTTACAATAAAGGTGACACATTTCCATTGATTAATTTAATAAATTATTTAATAAGTTATTAATTTTCTTTAAAGAACTGGTAAGACATTTTCATTTCTGAATGTGATCGAGACTTGGCCATGATATGAACAGGGAAGGGCCGGTAACATTAGCTACGGAGGCTATAAACGGTGGAATACGTTAGCTGAAGACTAAAAGAAACTGGATAATTTGACGTTGTTTAAGAAGGCAGTGAGCAATGGCGTAGGCAGAAAGTTCATAAGGGGGTTATAGGCTTAATGGGAAGGGTTACAGAGCTACAACTCATATATTCCTATGTTAAATATACAAAATTTCATTACGATAGGCGGGTTAAAACCAGTGGCGCCGACTTCATGGGTTCGAGACACTTTTTGCACCCTCAATAATTTTGTTGTGGGTTCCTCGAACCCCTAATATTTTTGCTCGTGGGGAAAATACGCATACGGAAATACATGCACAAAGTTTTTGGTCATCAAGTCTTCAATATTTTCATTATTTATACCCTGTTCCCTGAACCTTTCATTAAAGAAAATTCTTCATTTTGTCTGGGTTCATAGAAAATACAAAAGTTCAGTCTCTAGCTCTACACACAGAGACGAGAATCTTTAGCGGCCATAGTGATAAAGGCGAAAACATATTGTCCACTAAATTGACTCACCCTATCATTCAACAGCTGGGGAATACACACCTTTCGTTACTTTTTACTTTGTTTTTCCTCCCAAGTCCATTTCCCAGGTTCTCCTGGGGTGCCTGGAAAATCTAGGTTTTATTTCAGCCAGTTTCTTTTTAAAGACAGACGGAGGAGGGTGCTGGATACATCTGAGTATTTTGGCAGCAATCGTAAAACTATAAATGGTGTATGCATTTAGGGGGCATTAAATAATTATCTAGAGAAAAAATATCTTTCTTTAATAACCTATAATTTGCTTCATTTTAAATATTTCAGGTGTCTTATTGTACCAGATAATCTGATAATGAAATTTAAATTACACTTAAATCCTTTAAAACATGCGTTGGTTATTTGGTTCAAAATTTTCGGAATCCCAATAATTTTTCAAGTCAGCGCCTATGGTTACAACCCCCCCCAAAACCGCCCCCTGGCTACGCCTGTGGCAGTGATGGAAAGTTTGATAGAAATTGTAGTGAAGGATAAAGAGCTTGAACGAACAAGTAAGTGTGGTTTAAAGACTATGTAACTGGTAGTTACTTTGGACGCTCTACATATGAAGCACTAACTGGATGATTAAAGTTATTGGGATTAAAATCAAAATATATACGTAAAAATAATTGTACATGTAAAATAATCATGCGTGTTTAAGACAATGTTTTTATAATGTAAAAATAAGTGAGTGTTATAAGAAATATAATGCCTGCCAATGTACCTGCATGTAGAAAATAAACGATTATTATTTCAGGTGCAATGGACCCGGAGAACTAACGGGTAAATTACTAATAACAATTCCCGAACACGATTTCTTGTGCGAACGCTACAGCGCGGACGTTCAAGAGATGATTCACCACAACCGTGTCTTGAGAGCTTTATCATTGGCTTTCACCTGTATCGTCATAATCATGCTGGCAGCTTTGGTGATCTTCGTCCTGAAATTCAGGAGCATTAAGGAGTGGTACAAAAACAAGAAAAGAGGTCCAGGAGCCGTATACTACGTCAGAGCGAAAACTCTGCCAGTAGAACCATAATGTTCATATTTCACGTCCGTTCATAGTACAGTAAAACCTTTCATTATCAGACATTCACCCGAAAGGAAAACGTGACCATAAAAGAAAGCATTCTGAAGTTGTTCAAATGTTACATATAGGTCATTTTAGATTATTCATTTAAAATAATATCCGTTTTTGAAGACGTAAGGCAAGTTTAAGGTAACAGACATATATGTACCACATTGTATAAAAACAAAAATTAAATATAAAAAACTAATCATTTGATTTTCTTTTTGGTGGATTTTACTGTTACAAGTTAGCAAGTCCAGTTGCAAGAGTTAGCAAGTATTAGCAAGCAATTATCCTCCAACTCCCTTGGAGCTGCAGGGGAGACTACATGTTCTCTTACCATCCTTTTGAATTATGTTTGTGTGGGCGTGCTTGCTATTAGAAACAGCTCTAGTGATTAACTCTAAAAAATTCATTCGCACATGAGTCTAATCCAATGAAATGAATCATGAGAACAATGAGACCCATGTGCACATTGGGGAAACCGCTAAAAAAACATGGGTTCAAATAACATTGTGACTGAGTTTGTTGGTGAATTTTTATCTAACCGTAAAAACGAGGTGTGGAATGTCCGTTAAGAGAGGTTTTACTGTACTTAGTTCAGTAAGTTGCGTTTGTGCAAAGCTTGTATTTATAGATTTCACTTTATTGACATTTGTTTGTTTATGCAGTATCATTCACATATCTAAATGAACATTTACTAAGCACAGTGATGCATATTTTCCCCGACACAATAAATGGTGTATTGAACAAATGATAAATATATTGATTTACCTGATATTGTTTGAAGATGAAAGTGTCAAATCAACTTTCTTGTAGAAATGTAAAAATTTTGTACATCATAGAAATTTTTCAGCCCATGGAATGGAATTGTTTTATTGTGCGTAAATTTAACTTGTTAGATTTTTACATGTGAAATGTTTTGTATATTCAGTGTGATAAGAATATGAACGCTTTTATGTAAATAAAATAAAATAAAAGTTCTTTAAAATAAAGGGTGAGGGACTCTCTGTGGCTACATTGAGCCTACGATATGTCGATATTCCAAATAACTCAAGATTTCGTTTGGATTAATATATCGTAATATGCAGAGAAAACTCGCTAACTTGAAATATCAAAACTGATACCCGCTTAAATCATTACAAATTCATTTCCCTTCTAACGCATGTCCTTTACCCTATATTTTCAGAAAACTTATATTCAATGAAAAAAGAAATGGCAGTTCAAGATTTTTTAAATTCAAAGTCTTTATTGTAAACAAGTTTAAAAGTGCTTACATATCTCAGCAAGTGAAAATTTATTATGTAATTTGATATAGACAAAAAATAAAAACGCTTGTATTACAGTAAAAATAATTACTAAATTATATATATTTTAATTTTTTTTTATTTCTGTTAATCTGACATCCACATAATTCGGTATAAATCGCTTACCCCATGACGTGTCGAATTAACGAGAATCCACTATATATATTAATTTTTTTTTGCGTACCCTGTACTTATAACAAACTTTTCTAACAAAAATATAAAACATTTAAAAAAATATGCTAATATCAATAGTTCCGCAGAATTGATTATTTTAACTTTTCGTACTACACACGTTGGCATGCACTATCCTTTTTCATATGTAAATATATTTTTATTCTTTGTTATTGTGGTTTTCTTTAGAACTATTCTTAACTATTGAATACAGGGCCGGATTAGAGATTGGGTAAAAAATACAAACGCATAAGGCCCGCTGTTTAAAGAGGCTCCATGCTGTGAAGGCCGAATGTCACCAAGGAAAGAAAAGAGCAGTCATTTTCAGTATGACAAGTCAAAAATTCTTTGTGAAATTTTTCACGTCAGTCAAAATTATCTAGCTATTTTGAATAGAGAAAGGTTTCCTAGATACTGTTAATTATGAAGAAATAATTGACAATCTTGTTTAAAAAGAGAAAGACAGGAATTTTAATATAAATTTTGTAATATATATTACAAATTAGTGTTTCATATTAAACTTTCAATTTTACTTTTCGAAAGTATATGAGTATATTTTGCTTTAAAGAAATGTTAATTTAATAAGGAATTGATATAACAGTAATAGGAGTTTCTTGTTTCCTCAAAACAGGCCTAATTTATGTCAAAAGTTTCCGGGAACACATAGCTAGTGCCCTTCAAGTTCTTAGTAGAAGTTCTTAGAATGCATATTCTATTGTATTGTAATGCTATGAGTTTTGTATTTATTATTACCACTTTATAAATTGTATTTGCTTTGCAATGCATGTTTTATTTTTTTTTATCATTGAAGAATGTTTTCTTTTTGAATTATATAAAAAGGAATTTTTTTTATCTATTTAAAAAATCCATTTAGTTCAAAGATTTGAGTTTATTAAAAATACCTTGAAGATGAGTTTTTCTTTTTGGTACATGTGCACATTCAAGCTTTTGGATTAGAATGTGAAAGAGCATTATTTACGCACTGTAAACGTTCAAATACAAAAATATGCAATAAAAATATTGTTACTAATATCAATCTTTGGCCAATTCGTGTCTGACGATTTTTACAGATATAATGCAGTTTTCGTATAAAAATATTGGACAGCTGTAGAATTGTCAAAAGTTAAATAATTCAATATATAAGAAAAGGTAAGTGTTAGTTCAAACATATTCGCTTTCCCATAGAATAAGCGACTTTCTATTAGATACAGTCAGTGCGAATAAAAGGAAGGAGCCAAAAGGCAGCTGTTTTGGGCATTATAGTTATTGGGATTCCGGCAGTCCCATTAAGGTCATGGTAGTGTCCTACAAAAACTACCTCTGAGTACTTTTTTGCCCTCGACAAGTATAAAACCTAAGACCTTAACCAAGGATATGAAAATTGTAAAAATGACCCAGGGTGTGGGAATACCTTAGTTCAGCCTCGGCTATAAGTAATGCATAAATCGTTTATAACTTAAGGAATATAGAAAATTTAGTCGTCATAACTAACAGTGTTTAAAAGTGACATTTGGCACAGCACAATACTTACTGCCCTTTCAACGTAAAACTCAAAACAAGTGTTTCTTTTTTTAAATCACACTATGGTAATATCTTTTAGCACTTACTTTTTCTAGCTCTATTCCTAAACACACTTCTTCATTCTGAACTTACTTAAGGAATTGGTGTTTTTGTTGACTAGAAATTCCAATTTACGAGGGCTCTCAATGGACTCGGGCTGTTTAGAGAAATTTATAAGATTTTGGTGGCTCTGAATACAGGGTGCCCAGTAAAGTCCTTTCCTGCGTCCTTAACATGTATCCAATTCAATTAGAATGGTGTTTTCATTGGGATATATATATATATATATATATTTATTTTTGCTAGTAAACTGTTTTGCCTTATGCCGGTTCCTAGTTCCTTTGCCATATAATTACAAATAAATATTCAGCCTTCAAAATTACAACTTTTCATGGTTTTTTTTTCTAATATATTGAGTTTTCTTAAGCTCCACTAGTACCTTTGTATAATATTTAACGGAACTTTATATATTCAGTCTCCAAAGCAGTTTCACTTATTTGCCTTTATAGCCTTCTTTCCAGAAGATCCTTCCATTCTTTATTAGATAGCTAGTTTGAAGCTGTAATTCCTCCTTGCACAAGTGGACCCCATAAACCCACAGAATAAACATGTTCTCAATTTTGCAGAGATACACATCAGGTTTTGCAATCAGTGATCGGGACTGTACAATGGATATCTGGCTAGAATCAGCTGCTTAATATATCTAACAAATTTACAATTGAGTTTCTTGAAGTTCAGGAACTGCCCTGTGAGTTGGTGGTACACATACATTTTACTGTCTAAAGTAGTGGTTCCCAACAGGGGGTCTGTGAAACGTGTGTCATTATTTAAAAAAGAAATTATTGGAAAAGAATACTTATAAAAATTATTATTATTAAATATTAAAATTAAATATAAAAATGAAATTGATGGTATATTTGTAGTATTCCCCTACCCCAACTCGTGAAGAAAAGCTGGCTATTCTCTTGGTTGTAGGGACTTCTGGTGAAAAGTAGGGACTTACCATTGATGCCACTAGGGATTTCACTTTGACAGCACTGTTTTGTTTGGCTTTACTGTTGGCAACACTGCTTTGTTTACTTCTATACATTTACATCTTTCCCCTAAAAGGACTTAGATCCCCTTTTTATTAAGGTCTTAATTAAGACTTTTATAAGTCTAGTCATATACTTCAACTTGTGAAGGGATGGATTTAGAGGTCATTCAAGGGTGGCGATTAATGACTTGATTTTTGAAAATGATACCTCATTGGACCTTTACCTTGTATCTTTTCAATATTAAAATTTTATTAAAGGGGGGCCAGCCCCACCCATCTTAAATCTGCCCCTGAATTCGTGAGAATGTTTTTAAGTGGTCTGCGGCTTAAATTGGGTTGGGAACCACAGGTCTAAAAAGTACAAGTCATCTGACATGGATCTGATAGCCTAACGTGACCTCTAACCACTATGATCATCGATAACAAAATGTCCAAAATTTCTGAGACCCTTAAAACATGCATTTATTCTAAAAATTCCCGATTTTATGCATTAATATTAAAAATGGTTAAGATATACAATTGCACATAACACAGTCTACAGTTATTACTAACAGTTTAACTCTTGGTTATTACAAAAAAGAAAAAAAGTAAATGAATGTGAAAACATTATTACAAATAATTAATATGCAGAACTTTCAGGCGATTTTTTATTGAATGAAAGGCAATGGAAAAATTAAATATAATTTGAGGTACAGAAAGTTTGCAAAAAGATCAGTTGGATGATAAATATTTCTGCATTTCATAAAGTAGTCTGTATTAATATTATTGAGTCCTTCTGGGCTTCATCTTCTTACGCATATTATTGCCTTCTGCAGATAAACTGTCTGTTGAATGGGCATTCCTAACTGGACCCACAATGGAGGAAATGGACTGCATACCTTGAGTGACGACATTTAGCACCTTGCTGTGGTTATAAATAATGAACGCCACCAAAACGGCAAATGGCAGAGCAAGAATCGAACCCTGCGTGACTTCCTGGTCCGAAGACTTGGGCTCGGGATTAAATGTGAATGAGAAATGGTAAAAAGAAGTGTTAGCGCAGAAAGTCACGGAAGGTGGGCTATACTGGTAAGAATTCGTTGGTAAGGTGGAATCAAGATGCAGGGTGTAAATTTTCTGATCGATCGGCATCGATGGAAGAAAGAAGAATGCACTACGTCCCAACGTTATTGTCTGAAGAATTTGATCTGGGTTTTCATCATTGTAGAGACGAACCTGCGTGAAGGAATAAAGACAATAATCAAACTCTAAAAATCTGTTTTTAAGTTTAAACAATACTTAAACAATAAGTGAATCATCATTTTAGGAGTTCATCTCTATAGTACTTCTTCACAGTTGTGTGGAATCAAAATCAATGATTTTTATGGTTTGTCCTATGTCAGAAGGTCAGTTCAGATCATGCTGCACCAAGATCGAGATAGTGATGCATTTTCCAATGAATTTAAACCTCTATTACCTAGGACTGTGGTTTCTCAACCGTCAAGCCCTGCGCCGGGACCTGAGAGATTCTCCTGGAATTTGTCATTTTTAGTTCTCCGAACATTTTTTACAAATAAGTATTTTATCGTAAAAATATTCTGAGGGGAGCAATATTTATGAATGTGTCAAAAAGTTCAAACCCAGAACACCAAAATAACACCTGTGCAACGAATGCCAGTGACCAAGCTGTGCAATTTTAAATATGTAAGCATTCATGAATAATCAAGAATTTTTAGACATTGAGATCTTTTAGCATTCGTGAAAGGGTAGCCTACAACACTCACTATGAGTTAAAAGTACCAGTCATAAAAAGTGCCAGCAAGTCAATTAGAAAAAGAATGGTGTTTCCTCTGTTCATAAACCTGAACAAAATAACGCCTGTTGCAAATCTAGTGACCAATCAACAATGTGTGTATTAATAGGAGTGTACTGACATTCTTTATGATAGTAATTTTTCTGACACTCACTCTTAATTACATTACTATCTGCAAAAATTCTCTACAAACAACTGCAAAAACTTGCACTGGTGGATTTGTGCGTTGACCATTTGGCAATTGTGTTATCCCTGCGAAGTGTAATAATACCTTAAGAGACCTTACACAAAGAGAAAAGGAGTGTCATTCTTGTGCCTTGGTGGCCTAGTGGTTAAGGCACTTCGGATCCAACAGAGAGACCCTAGTTCGACTCCAGGCATGTACAAAATCATCCCAATTTTAATACGACCACCCTTCTCATTTTAAGGAAGCTGAGCACTTCTTTGGCCATAATTTTTATGTTAAGGTATTATTACCCTCCGCAGGGATAACACAATTGCCAAATATGGTCAACACAAGAAAGCCTCCGGGGCGAGAATTTTGTGAGTTTTCGTGGGGGAATTTATTATACTATAATTTTTGCCACCCACGTATTAATTACAGCTCAAACTAGAGCTTGTGTAATTTTGGAGAAAAAGAGACGCTTTCCCCATCCTGGATTCGAACCAGGGTCCCTCCGTTTAGCCCGGAGTGTCTTGGACCGCTAGACGAATGAGGATATAATTTTTATAATGGTGTTACGGTATTCTGTTGCTGCATCTCTTCTCTTGCACACATATTAATTATATAATTTTAAAACCAATTAAATGAATAGTTTATTATAATATCCCGTCACTCGTTTTCTATAAACAGCTCAATTTTCATATTAATTGGTTAGATCACAAACCAGATAGAGGCCCAGTCTCATCATGGTAGGCCAAGAGGAGGGTCTGCTGTATTTTAAAACTGAACTTATTGTTAAAATGGAAAATAAATATACATTTTCTGCATGGTTTTTTTTCCCCTTCCACTCATTTGAAAAACGTGGGAATTTCAGATTTTTGTTAGTGAATCATATTCATATCTAAGATTCAAATTAGCAGGATTATGTTGCATATGGAAGATAATGGAAATTTTAAAGAACCTTTAACGTTGACAGATAATCCTGGTTAGTAAATATGCTTCCACTGACATCCATCTGTGAAAAGTGGCGGAACACAATGATGCGTACATCCATGATGTCTTTATTTTCTATCTGTAAAGATAAAATGCAACAAATTACATGTATGAAAATTAAGAATTTAAGGCATGTTAACAAAGTTTTACCATGCATTACATAAAGAATAGAGTAACTAATAAAGGATAGTAATACATGTGATTCAAATGATCCACAGTTCGGGGGACTTTCGATTTTACCAACTCATATGGATAAAACGAAAGTTCATAAATGAGAATTAAATTTTCTTCTATGCAATACTTTTCGGGGCTAACGCAACAGTTTATAAGAACATGTGCTTTACAAATTGAGGATTCGTAAAAATGCAAATCCCCTGTATTTCACCAGTTTGCCATGTCGATGAAATACTCTGGTATATAACTTTTTATCATATTTGGTTAATTGTGAATAAAAGAATACAATTACGCATCTTTCTCTTGCGTGTTTAAAAGAGATATAGTAGAAAAATGAAAATTACCAGTTACTACATGTCATCTAAAACTGTCGTAATCATGGTATAAATATACTTGCCCTCCCCTGCCATGTTCCTATCTCCCTCTTTTTTTTCTTTAGCGAATTGATAATAGCTAATTAATAATAATCGTAAATTGAATCTAAGCACACACAGTCGTAAATTTAACTAACCATAAACTTTTCTCTATTAATTGATAAAGGAAGCCCAAATTTTTTTGTATCCCAAATATGCATTCTGAAAATTATGTCAATTTCCTCAAATGAGACTTCGAAATGCTTAGAAGATTATCAGTAATATTAACTAAATGAAAATTCATGTATATGTCACTTTCGAGAAAATGCTGAAAATGTTATAATTGAACCTTGAAGTTTCATAAATGAAACTTGTGTTTCTTCAATGAAGTGATGTCTCTTTCTATTATATTTTTATATCTATTTATTTTTTCATCGAGTTTTGAAATACATTACACTCTGCCATTTTTAACCAATCTAATAGAATCAATATTTTTTGTGCATTAATTCAATGTATGTAACTCAACAATTGTTCACATTATGTAATCATTCAATATATCTAATAGGTTAAATAAACCATTATCATAATTATTTTCATATAAACGAAGCTCCACAACAGACAAGAACAATAATTAACATGTTCGCTGCCAACTATGAGAATACTCGTAGTTGGCAAACTGAGTTACATGCCAGCTAGCTATAACTCGTTATTGATCACCTTACCAAAATCACTGAGTATGAGTATTGCTGTAGCAAATGCGCGCAGTGTTTAGGTGTTTGGTGTACAAGAAGGGACTACATAATACTCTTGGCATACTGAAATGGATCATTTATTTCTCAAAACATAGATAAAAAGATCACAAAACGTAGATTAGTAAGTAGTAAGCAGGCCTGTAGTCAAACAGGGGTATGGCCCCAGGTGCCACATCGAGCTATTTATATATATGTATAGAACAATCCCTGGGTACCCTGTGTCCCATATTCCCTTTGCCTTGCCCTATATACCCTTTGCCTTGCCCCATGTGCCCTTTGCCTTGCCCCATATTCCCTTTGCTTTGCCCCACATGCGCTTTGCTTTGCCCCAGTTGCCTCTACAGACCTGGCAGTAAGCAAGTCGATTAGTAATAAAAATATCTCAAAACGTAGATTTAAAAAATAAAACAACAGAAAATAATTTAAAAGCATAAAAATGCAGATAGAACCTTGGTACATGTTAACAGACGCACCACTTCAGTTTTGGCAGCAAACATGTTAAATACAAATTTGAATACAATAACCCTGAATGAGTGGAGATATACCTCCAAAATATGTTCTTGGGGCGTAGCTCTTTCGATATGCTGGTTGACATCGCTACCTTTCTTTAAACGTAAACTATATTTGCATCCTGGATGTAATCCTCGAATCCGGAAGGTTCCGTCTTGTTCACTGACACCATCTTCTTGATATTGACCGCAGGAGCCATCCAAACCAACAGCTTCGACTGCAACTCCAACCTCTGATTCGCCGGTTAATGAATTGATGATTCCGAATAAACTATAAGCATCTCGTTTTCCACTGAGCGAACATACACAAAAAAAAAAAAAAAAATCCTTTATGAGCAAAATTTACCAAATTCGAAAATACAGAGCTTCAAACATGTTTCCTTAAAAAACTAATGCAGTGAAATTTCGATTATGCAAACTAATTGAAAGCAAAGCATTTTTGAATAAGAGATAATTACACTGAAATATAATCTCTGACCAAGTAGAAAGGAAACATGAAAAGAAGTTAACTATTACATAACTGTATTGTATTATATTTGTGGTAAGTAAAAATGTAATTATATACAAAGAATAAAAAAATAAAATAATTACACGAAGTTAAATAATATACATTGCTACATATGAAAATGCCAATTATGTGACTAGACCAGTTTCATTTAACGCTTCTATAAATGGATAAAATATGCCGATACGACATAATTAAAGATAACTGGCTTTTAATAATATCCTTAAATATCAGTGTCCCAGTGGTTACACCAACTGCATTTAAACCTACTGGGCTGAGTTGGACCCCTAATAAGCTCCGCTGTGTATAAATATGATGTGGCTCAGAGGCAGGGATGTAGCAATTTAAAAATTACAGGGGAATCAAGTACCTTTACGATAGATCATGTGATATAACATTAATCACAATATGTCTTGCTGTCCACTGAGGAGGCTGTGCCACTGATCACGGGTCAGATTAAGCCATCGATTCCATTCCAGATGAGTCATAGTACGATTTCGGGATAATTAATATAGAAAAAAAACTTTAAATAGCACTTAACAAATCTTTAATAGCATTTAGCAAATAATATTTCAGAAACCTGAAATCGGTGCAGAATGAATAATTAAGAGATGTCTACAATCATGAGCAAAGTTAAAGAAAAACATCTATGCTGTTTCGTTTACTTCTGCAAGCAAAAGTGCAAACTTTCAAAATTATTTTAAATAATTATTAAAAAGTCAAATTGGTACAGCATTAACAATTTAAAAGGAGAAAGGGAGAACAGAATCAGCAAGCAACTTTTTTATGAAGGTATGATTGCAGTTTTTCCGTTGTAAAACTATTCGAGAGAGAGGGGCTATATGAGAAAGGGAGCATTGTTTCTGTGCTTTACTAGCCTAGCAGTTAAGGTATTAAGGATCTAACACAGGGACCGTAGTTCGACGCTAGGCCAGAGTGATGTCTCCTTTTCCCCCCCTATACATTAAAAGCTCTAATTTGAGCCCAAGCATGGATGTCAGAAATATAAAAAAACTACATAAATCATGCCCTGGTAGCTTTGTGTGTTGACCATTTTGACGATCATGTCAATCCTGAGAAGGATCATAATATCGTAAAGACCATTCAACAGGTCATCTGGGATGGATCTGACAGCTTAGTATAACAGTTGAACCACGATATATTTATACGATACTGGGATCACTAAGAATCAAAGCTATCATTGTAAATCTGAAGTTTCTGATGGAAACCGCTCGGATGTTTTGCATGGAGTTAAAACGTAACAGTAGCAAATACAAAGGCACAATATTTCCATGTGATATTGCTACGGTATATTCTTTTTACAGCAATGCATTTAGGAATAGAGCATGTAATATGAAAGTTCCAAGTACCTAATGTTTAAGTTGATTTGTGTTCCTTCTTCCACATGAATCATCTTTGTTGGTGGCAGGAATTGATATTCTTTCAGCATAGGTCGCAGAAAGTATTCACCGGGACTCAGTCCAATAAAGGATATCTTACCATCTTTACGTGTTAGACTATTTTTACGGTAATCAACACCTCCACTCAGAGATAAGAGGACTCCAGGTAGAGGTGAACCATCTTCGCCCTGAACCTTAACGATGATTTCAGCGAGTTTGAATGCTTTGAAATTTCCCAATTTACCCTGGGATGTAAAAAAATATCCTTCCTTTTCTGCTGTTACTGTATATTCTTTTTCTTTATCTAATGGACCAACAACGAAGTTCCCTGTCTCATTTGTCATCACCTGTAATGCAATCGTATTGTTTCTCTTGTCCAAGATCTTAATTCTGACTTTCTCCAGCCTAGGAGAAATGAGACCTTCGATAAACAGGCCCTTTTTTCCAATGATTTGCACCGCATTATCAATGCAGTCTTCAAGCACATGGACATGCGATACAGTCGGGCGGAAGAGCAAGAGAGAAGAAGTCACAACAATATGCAAATCAGTGTTCGGTTCAACAAATATAGAAAAGGTATATCGAAAAGTGTTTTCCTTCAAATCGAAAGGTTCTTTTAAATGGATTATTTCTGGACTATCGCTCCCCTGTTTCAGAATGTTCACATTTATGTCACTCACATTCACTTCTGTAAATACCGATCCGGTCACAAGATACTTAGAGGGGGTCAAGCTCAACTTTGAAGGGTTATTGGTATCAAATTTGAAACTGTTGGATTTATACAAATGACAGCCAGCAGGAACAAATTCATAAATGCCAGCCTCGGGAAGGCACAGACCATTTTTAACATTTTGCAGCTCCAAGTTCTGAGTTTTACCAGAAGGATATTTCACCTTAAAAGATGAAGAATGAGACAGTGAAATATCTGTGTGAAACCCTGTCTGGTGTAGTTTTAAGTCCAGGACGTCCTGATCGGTGATTTCAAACTCGATGCTTTCGGACTGAAAACACCAGCTATCCTTTTCCACAGAAAGCAAATAGTGTCCGGGCAAACAACCTTTGATTTCAAATACTCCGTCTTCAGAAGTAGTAGCAGGAAAGTGGACGCTGTCACTGTTTAAAGAACTCACTGTCACCGTCAGAGCTCCACAGTTTCCAATGCACATTATTTGCCCTCTGACAACAGCAAGAAATTGTGTGAAGAGGATGTCAAGCAGAGGTTCATGTTTGAGCACAACCTTATGTTGTGGAGGAGAAAATCGCAAGCCACTGTTCTTTTCCACATCTGAAATAACAAGTTCGATGACATACTCCCCCGCCTCTGCTACGCTACAGAAGTCCCCCTCAACTTGTACTGGTACATTAACCGAAGTTGCTAGCTTTGTATTCTTAATAGTTACAAATCGATCCTCTTCAACTAAACCTGTGGGATGTTGCTCGATGTGTACATGTCCACAGATGGAAAATTTCGAAGCATAGATGTTCGGAAGGTGAGGAGTGTTTGGCGTAACTTTCATGGTGACCTTCTCAAAGTAGATATGTGGCACTTTAACTTCAATTTCATAAACATCAGCTCTCATCCTCTCTAAATGATATATTCCCTTCGCTTGGGTTGTTGTATGGAACTGATTATTAATGAAGACCTTGGCACCCTCCAATCCTTCACCATTCACAGCTTCTAACACCCGGCCAGATACACTAAATCCAGTAACCTATAGAAAGATAAATATTCCAAATATAAGTTTCTGGACTTTTTAGAACATAAAAAAATATCAAACTCTGAAGAAGCACAAAAGTTAGTAGAAAGCTTTACATGTGCCTTAGGTAAAACTCATATGACACAAGAAAAGCTGAGATCATGATCAGAATTAAGTTTTCCAAGAAATCAAAACCTCTATCATTTGGGAACGCAAACTCCGAAATGCAGATCGGTAAATAAATGACACATACTCATACTATGCAGAATTCAAATTTAGATTTTGCATCTTTCATGTTATCTTTATATCACAGTACACTGTACGACTTTAAAAATGTCACTAAAATTGAAGTGTGAGCCCCATTTCGCAAAAAAGTTGCATTTCACAAATTCCAATGACAGAAATATGATCGATATACAAAAGCATTTTAAAATAACTATCACATTAAAACCATAGTTAACACCTTGAAATATTACAACATAAATGATATCAATGCTACAGAAGCATTAATGATTTCATTATTCACATGTTGGGGTTCAGGACTGTGATGAAGGCATGGCAAGAAAAAGGTAGTAGCATCACATTACAAAAAGTTTAAAGGGGCACCAAACGATGTAACATGGGGGTGTATTCTAGTTCTAGGCAAATCTTTATATAATATATTTAAAAAAAAAAATGTATACAATTCGTAATTTAAAATAGCAAATATTATAAACTATGTTTTGTATATACAGTGTGAGGGGCACCATTCTACATTTTTACCTATGACACAAAAAAATTTCACCATATGCTGGGGCACATATTTTGTTCAAGCTGTATGTGACTTGACACAAAAGTTTAAATATATGGGGTTGACGTGTAACAGATCTTGATCTAAATGAACCACAAGTGCAACTTACATATATTTTTAGATATGCCGTGTGATGTGCCAGCTACTTTGGTAGTATCTACCATTTCTCGTATGAATCATGTCATTACTATACTACAGATCTCATGACACGCTATATATCTGCTTTACAATTTCTCCTCCTTTCATTGTAAGAGGGTATATTGAAGTAACAAAGTAATGTCGAATCGTTATTAAGGCTTCGAGAACTTACGTTTCTTTAAATATTGGAAGAATTTCCTCACTGCACTTTCCTGTTTTTCCTTCTAACACTTAAAATATGTCATGACAAAAACGATACATACTAGTATTATATGTCAACAGTAGTAGCTTACAACATTACATAAAACATGAAAACCCATACCCGAAAATCTACTGGAAACACAAAGCTGTTCTGTTCAACTTCAAATTCAATATCGGAAGGCAATACGTCAAATTCAATGTGTTCGCCCTTGTAAAATGGAATTAGGGTATATGTCCCAGAAGGCAAGGAAGGAAAGGTGAAGCTCCCATCGCTCTGAGATGTCGCATGACAAAGATATTCCAGGTCTTGGTGCCCCAAAAATCCTTGGACGATTTCAGCTGTACAACCAGAAAGTTTTTTCTTCGGCTTTTGCTTAGAAAATAGTAAGAAATATACGCCGTGGATTGGCTCATCTTCGCTAGAAACATGCCCTTTTACGTCAAAGCCAGATACGACAATCGCATTCAAAGATTTTACATTGTCTTGTTCCACTTTTATGTGTTCAATGTTCTTGTCAAATGCCCACTTCTCGTGACTTGCTTCGATAATATAACTGCCGGGCAGAACGGCAGGAAAGTTGTAAGACCCACTGTCAGCAGTTGTCGTTTCTTGGAGAACTTCGCCTGTTGCTTTTTTTAATGCAATTTTTATTCCAGAAGGTCCATTGTTTTGGCCGTAACTTACGACCTAGGGAAAAAAACATGAGAGAAATTACAATTAAACTTTCAAAATTGTTTCAAAAAATTATTTTTGACTTTTTAGTCAGAAACAACAAAAGATGTTACAAGCTGTGAATACATAAAGATATGTTAAACACAGAACAGGCATGAACATATAAAATAGCCACAAGTGAGAACAGGCATGAATATATAAAATAGCCACATGTAATGCAATTAAAATATACAATCCCAAACGCCAATTACATCAACCAATAAAAACAATAATTCTAATTTATAAATTATAGCAATTATTAACTTCAAAACCTAATCTAAATGAATAAAATACAGGGTACCAGGGAGGAAATTTACATACAAAAGGTTAAACACTGGTAAAATAGCAAATGAATTTGTTACTCCTGATGAAGGACTGCTGCTGATGCGTCCGAAAGCTTGAGTGATCTTTTTCATTGCTATTTTACCAGTGTTTAACCTTTTGTATGTAAACATAATTTAAACATGCATTATTCAAATGTAAAATGTTAGCGTTTAGACTTCGTTTGAACTAAAATGTTTGCACTTTGTGACCTAAAGACAGCAATGGTCATGCAGCATTGGGCCCAACAGTTTCCTGAAGAATTTGGCCCTCTAGAGCAGTGGTGTGCAAAACCATGGGTCATGACCACTCTGAGGACCATGAGAAAATTTTGGTGGGTCGCTAAATTCAAAAAATGTACATGATATGTACATAACATATTTTTTAAGCATAGGACAGTTCGTCCAGGGGTTGCATCATCCAGGAGCCGTGACAAAACTTTACACAAAATGGGGGTTGGCAATGAAAACAGTTTGCACGCCACTGGTCTGGAGAACCAAATTCTGCAGTAGAATGGGCAGAACAGATGGCATACACTCACTGCACAGTACCATTGAAATCAAACACAGGCCAATAGAATGATAAATGGAGATGTTCTGACCATGCATTTCAACTCGAATATTTTAAACAAGTGATAGAATACTCAATATAGATATTCACATAAAACGGAAGTCTATGATGAACATTTTAGTCCCAAGAACACTTCACATTCTTAAAAAAGATTGGAGAGCGCAAAAGCTTTTTGTTCACGTGGGTAATATCTATTGCTACTTATCACATTAAAACTTATTAAACAGGATCATAAAAATAATTTTTATATCAAAGGTGGTACACAGGAGTCCGTGTACTACAGGTTAGGAACCAACTAGCAGGGGTAGACAAAACTTAAATTCAGGAGCCAGCCCCTTTTTCTCAGGAGCCAACAGCATGCAATGTATATATATAGAGTGGTGTAGTCAGGCAATATGGCGACCATGTGCCTTGGATTTGTCGGCCCTTGCCAACTAGTATCAATTTATTAAGTTAATCAAGTTCGTACATACCTATGTCTTTTTAAGCCCAGACCCTTTAACCTCCAAAAGTATGAAAGAATAAAAAAAAAGCCCACATCTCAGACTGACCATGATCTAGTGATAGTCAACTTTACATCCTGATATTCTATCTATCAAACCAATGAGGCCACTGATGTGGTCTTATCTCTGGGTGCCTACTGAAAATAAGAAACCCAATTCCTTGACTTTTCTTTGACCATTTTTGTACATTTCTCGACCTTAAAGGAAGTTCTCGACTTTTATTTTTATGACTGATAAAATAGCTACATAAAAAAATAGCTAAAAATCACTCAAAATTGCCAAGTTTTGACAAAAAATAGCTAAAAATAACAACCAGTAAAAAATCGTATAAAAACTACAATTCAACGCAAACGTAAAATTGAAAAAAAAACCCCGGCGTAACCTACACTATCAATTTAATGACCTTCTCTTGACTTTCACGACCTGGTAGACACCCTGTATCTTTACACATACTTCCTCACTTCAAATTTATGCAGTAAAATGGAGGTTCATGGGAGAATAAATTAAGCAGTAATTAAGTTCTTACCACCTATATTGTTTTTAGTTGCATTCTCTGTCCAACGAATCAAGAAGAAAGAGGTGGCTTAAGTTTAAAAAAAAAAAGGATGCATGAACTTAAATCATCTTAATTTCATTGTGAACTTCCACATTAATTAAATTAATTGAAAAGGAACAAAAAATTAACAGTTTTAAAAAGTTTAATCGTTTACAGACTGTTTCAATAGCCCTGGGCTATTTTCGCCAGAACTTTAGTTTTGTAACACGTATTTGTCATTACACATTGTGTGTATATCGTTGACCGTTCTGACGAAAATAGTCCAGGGCTATTGAAACAATCTGTGAACGATTAAACCTTTTAAAAATGTGTTAATTTGTTGTTCCTTTTCAATTAATTTAATAATGCGCAGTGTTCTCATCAAATTATTATTTCAAGTTCCATATTAATGCATGAAATACTTTAACTTCCTAAGTTCTTTTTCACTAAAGAATTTCAAGGATATATTTTGATGAAATCAATGGTTCGACGCCCATATATTCTGGCCCAAACTGGATCTGATTTTACCTAATACCACATGATTTAATACGTCATAATGAAGAAGAAAACTCTGCTGACGTCTTTATATAATAATATTTTTTGATTATCGTTTCCCTTTTTGGCAACAGCAAAATTACCAAGGCAACTGGTTAATACACAATTTTAAGGGCTTAACACATTCATTTACTTACCACGATATCCACAGTTCAGTCACACATTAACAAACTATGATTTGTGTTCAGTTGGGTGAGCCTAACAGTGGCAATTTCAACAATTGATTGCAAATGTGTTTTTTATTTTAAGTTATTAACACCTTGATGATAATTTATAACTATATAACTGGTTAAATTTGCTATAATTAAACCAATTAATTACTTTTCCAGAAACTGAAAATCCTTTGAAGTTGAAATTTATATCTTGATTCTGGCTGCATGGATCTGTTGAACCATCAATGTGTAACGCCACAGAGCTGGGTTCGAACTCCCAACCTGCTAGTGGCTCAATTTTCACAATGTAGTCACCTTTATCATACAGAGGTATAAAATAATAGCCATTGTGTGGTGCACAATCTGTTTGATACTTAAGGTTACCTTGTTTTGTATATCTAAAAGAAAAAAGAAAATTTGCAACTAGATGTAATAAAAAATTAAACCAATGAAAATATTAATTATCATTAGCTTTTATAAAATGTACAACATTCATATGACTGACAATTAATCCATTATTACTACATCAAATTCATACATACATAACGTTTCACCAAAATCTGCTAGGTATGAACTATCAAAATGCTCTATTTCACACAATATATTTATAAAATGTTCAAAAACTGAGAAGTCCGAGAGAACATCTATCTATCATTTTTAATTGTACATATATAACTCTTTTAATTTAAAATGTAGAAGACAATTCTGACAATTTTTCTTTAAAAAAAAAAGAAAGAAAGATTCAATCAGTTTTTATTTTTCATCGACTCGAAGTGCCAGGAAAAAACTAATTGGCCTTGCACTTAGTCTGGACTTGAATTAGCATACCAAGCTGATCCTCATGACTTAACTGTTTAAGTCCATACGCATAGCAATGAATGGTCTACTTTTAATATTTACTACATAGGATATCCCCATCAGAACAACTGATCTTGAAGTTTAGAAAGGGGGGGGGGATATAGTATTTATTCATAATTCTATTTATTTTAGGGTGGGTTATGCTCCTCCTCTCCCGTTACAGCATCGGGATTCCTTAATTACAAGAACAGAGGTCGGGAAGGAATTAATTGTAAAAATGAATTTATGACATTTCTATACATTAGATAATATTTATCGAGTGGATGGACTCTCTCATTCGAAAAGATTATCCATGCCAGGGCCATGCTTACGGGGGTGCAAGCTGGGCAGCCTCCTAGGGCCGTCAAAAAAGTGTAGTGCAAATACCAAGAAATCAGTTTTTAGCGGCCCCATATACTTTCGACAGAGTATTTGGTCAACTCACCTTTTACGTGTGACGTCATACTTCCCATAATGCAACTTCTAAATGGTGGTAAAAAAAAAAAAAATACATGTGTTATTACTCAAATGTATTAGAATCAGTAAGTAACCTATATAGGTTATCATGTATATTGTGGTGGCCATATGACCACTGCAGAGACCCCTGGTTTCCAATACTTGGCTGACCATAAAGTTAAAAAAATTACTTTGTAAGTTCTAATATTATAAAAAAAGCGGCTTTGTTCGTTGAGTTAACTTTTCATTAATTCGTTATAATTATAATAATTAGAGTAATAGTAAATTACAATGATTAGTATTTTATTTAATTTATCTCTCTTATTTTTTAATTTAACTAAATTATCTTCCCTCTACCCTTACCTACAGCATTATGACCAGTGAAGAACTTTATTTTGTAATGCTAAACGTTGATCGACCTTTTTAGCGTTGTGTTATGTCAAAACATTTTTAAGGGCCGCTAACACCGTAAGGACGACCATGTCCATGCACTCAAGCAAAATCAAACCACCAATCGTTGAGTTCGAATCCCAGGACTTTTACTATTAAGTCACTGAGTACAGCCGTGTTAGATCTATTTAACCAGCAGAAAGTATTTTATCGTAAAAATTACATTTAAGAGAACGTTGCTATAGCAAATCAAATGCTGAATAACGCGGGGTTATACTTACAGTTTAACTTCTATCCTGGAATAGCTGATACTAAAATTCGATTTAACATATCCACCGCATCCCAAAATATCTTGACAAACTAAAAATTTAAGGACGCTAAAAAAATAAATAACCCAAACTAAATTATTCGGCTTTAATGCAATCGTGCTCATTTTCTTTTCCTCGTCGTCTGCCAATTTTATAGCTATTGCCAGAGTATTTTAACCTAATAGATATTTGTGCACCTGAATCCATCAGATTTTCATCATCACGTCAGATTTTGGCGAAACCCGACGATCTGCAAGCGTTCTTAAATACATATACATATAAGTATTATGTGAAATAAATACTTTCCCGAATATAATTTTCCAATCACAATCCGTGTCATTTTATTTAATAAATTCAAAATTTTGTGTGTGCGCAATAGTGGATTGTCCAATGTGTCAGCTTTCCCGATATCGCTGTGGGCCGCCTTGTGGATTCCTGATGAAGTGACTCCTTTAAATATTAGACAAAATGATATCACTACAGTTGTGGATGCGCCCCTTATATGTCCTGCAAACCAAAATTTTAGACAGTCATTGCCCATATGGTATCAATCATTTGAACAATTTCTATTCTCTTATGGGAATGTAATCTCATAACGGGACCGCCTTTCTAAAACTGTCTCTTCCGCTCAAAGAATAACAAATGACATAGGAATAATTCATTATAACGAACATTACTGATGCCTTGACATTACACAAATAGAGTAAATAAATTGTGAATTTGTTTCTTAATTTAAGAGCATGGTAAAAAAAAAAAAATCCTTTTAAAATGAGTTTCCATCATAAATACTATCTACATTACACATCTGTCCATCATTGCCAGGAATGGCAGCGCGGTTTCCTACTAAAGTGACAATCACATCTGATCTTTGTTGGGGATCTTGGTAAGTTTATGCAGGTGGGTTTTATTTTTTAGAGAAATAAAGAAAGAACATGGACTTTAAATAATTTTCGTTCTTAAACATTTAGTAGATATCCTTAACAGACACTTACGAATAACTGGCTCCTTTATTTAACTGACACTTTTTTAATTCCCAGTCCCAATGCTTGTTTTCCCCTAACCATCCAAATAATGTACATCACCGTATAGCGTACAGACACTGAAGTCCCGAGGTGTTAGCAGTTTAAAGGTTCCACTGTATTAGCAAATTTGACATTTTTTTGTAAAGGAAACTATCAGTTAATGCCACGTTTTTAAATTGTTAATAGATTTAACGTTATGTGGGCGATCCTAGTGTCCTTAAAAAAACCTTTAAAGTTTATAAATCTTCACCGATAATCTTGTACACAGACACTTCCGATTATCGGACAACTATTTAACGGACATTTTCCGTTCCCAGCCCCTGTACTTTTATCCTTTAACCCTTGAATAGCAAATGGTTAATCTCCCGAGGTGTCCGTTATTTTGAGATTTTACTTTAACAAGTGACTCATTATGAATTTTCCATATCCTGTCTTGGTTCTAATTTCTTCCTGCGGCAAAATAAAATGAGTATTGGTATCCTGTAATAAAGTTCTTGTCAATGCAGAATATTATTTAAAATCACCTAATATGTCAAATTGTTTTCTGAAATTTTGCCAAAAATCTCTTCCCACGTTATGTAGTTAACGAACGACTTACCACCCAATTGTTGACGCTTTGTTTATTATACCTAATTTTTATTGTCATTATTAAGTATTTCATTTTTCATTCCAAGTAATTTGCTTCAATTGGAAAATGAAAGAGATATATTTTGCTTGCAGTAATAGCAGATTGAAATTTAGTTGGTGAAATGCTTATGAATCAATTTTTATTGATAAATTTATGACTGAAAATGATTGAAATTTAAAATGACATCTAAAATGCTGAAAATCAATGTTGAATGATTCGTATTTTAGGAATTGTATCTGGATTGGTAGAAAGGATATACAATAAACGTGCATTTTAATATTAATGTGCATAAATAATTATGGTTGTTGAATGGTCTTACTTAATAAATAGAATGAAACATTTTTTATTTGTATTTAAAAAAAAAAAGTAAAACTTATAATACTACTTTATACCTAAGTAGATATACTCACGTTTGTAAAAACTCTAACACCATGGTGGAATCATGCGATTGAGCTGAAACTTATAGCAAATGCAAATGATTAGAATTTCGGGGTCACTGTAAGTGTGTGGGATAAGCAACATCTGTTTTAGCCACATAGAGCTGTATCGGGACATTGAAAATCGTCTCTGATTGTCTGCCAGTGGTGAACATTTCATGAGACGACTCTATGCCTTTATAATGATAGATGGAGGAAGAATGATTAGCCTCCGTGGAGGGTTTTTACCATATCATGCAATAGCAGCTTATATGGAGTGCAATATCACGACAGTGATGGAAGCAGTGGGAGCTGAAAGGAACAGGGTGAGTCAAAAATCCAGTAGTTGATGAAAAGTTGTCAGCATGGGATAATAGACACCTCATCTGCATGTGAGTGACAGACTGTACAGCAGAATGCTGTAGCACTGCAACAGGTGTGTCATTGTCTGCTCCAGCAATTCATTAGTGTTTACTGCAGTGTGGACTATGTATAAGAATTCCTTTGTACAGGATTTCTTTGACACAAAACCATTGATGCCTGCCGCTACAATGGGTTCACCAACATAATGCCAACATACTGATTGGCAGCAAGTCTTTTCTGACGAATCCTGCTTCAATTTGGGGTACTGAGATGGCTACATCCATTTTAGATGTTATAGCGGTGAATGCAACTTTCAGGAGTCATTATCTAATACAGGGCATAACCTGTTACTAGCTTTTTTGCCAAAAGGTGAAGATAACCAAAGTTCAGTTAGAAAAATTCACAGAAAAACTGCAAATAAAATTGGAAAGGTGAGGTATATTCATAATAGACTCCATGTCACCCATGTAAACTATTTAATTAACGTGATCAATGGGCCAAGAAGGAAGGAGTTTGATTTTAAGGCTGTATATCACATGCATGGTGTATGCACCAGTAACGAAGAATCCAATCAAAGTATGAAAATAATTAAAGGACTGTGTACAGAGTCGACTGTTTCTAACCAAAATTTCCCATTAATTTGAAAACAACTTTTCTAATTCGGCTAGAACTTTTAGTTGCAAGTTAGCCAAAAGGCTCTTTGGCGGCATACTCCTTGATTTAGCGTCATAGATTCTGGACGAACGCCAAGCGTAATGGTCTGGGATGCCATTATCATGGACGATCGTTAGCTGCTTAGATTTTTTGGTAATTTCAACAGCAATTGGTAAATCATACGTTCTGGAGCTGGAAGTCGTACCCTTCCTTCAACATATTCCTTGAGCTGTATTTCAATATGACAATGCCCGTCCACATATTGCCAGGAATGTTCAAGACTTCTTTTCATCACAACAGATACAGCTTCTTCCTTGATCCTCCTATTCACCGGATATGTTGCGTATTAAACACATTTGGGATTTCATTGGTCAGCATCTTGTTTATGGCACTCGCCCCCATAACTTAACTTGGATTACAGCGCCGCCTCCGTTGGCCACCCTTCTAATGTTCAAGATCTGTTTGATTTGCTGCCACGTTGTGCGATGGCTGTACCAAATACTGATTTTTGATATGTAATTTGTTACGTAAATTTAATCGTTTATTTGTATCGATACAGGTCGTTTGTGCATTAAATTTCATTCAATTCTGACGAGTCCTTCATGGTGTTGCAATTTTTACAAATAGAAGTTTATGTGTATACGATAAAGCAACAAATACATAATGAGGAAGTTGGGACCAATGAAAATGCTTTCCATATCCAGTTGCTCACTAAATCGGTTTTGGAATTCAAAATTTTAAAAATGAAGTGTGTGTATGTAACATGCATACAGCAATATTGAGCTTTGAAATTGTTAAAAATTTAATGAACAACACTTAAATTCTATGTTGAATAACTAAATCTCCCATGAACATTAAGCCATTTTCTCCACAACCGAAGTTCAATTAAAAGTTTTGTTTGTGAGTGGTCAGGGAATATTACCGGAAAAGTTGGTATTTTTTTTTTTCCCAATGCGAGTGGGAACCCTATCAAATACTCACATATATAGTCCCGCGTCCTTCCTCTGCCGAGAAACCCACACTCGACTGATGGCCGTCAAAAAGCTTCATCGGTAATGGTCACTCCGTAGCAGGGCTAGAAATTAGGAATGGAAAGTTAGGCGTCAATGGCACCTAACAATTTTTCTTAGGTGCAATTTCGAAATGATCTGAAAATCATTCCATGTGCATTATTTTGAAAAGTGATATTTTATGAAATAAATTTATTTTAAATTAAGACAAAATATTTCCCATTATTTGGGGTGGGGAATGAATGCTTTTCAGTAATGAATCGATGGAATTCCTGTATTCTCCCCACCCAAAAATAATGGCAGTAAGGGGGCATGTTTATTAGAAATTTTCTGCTAGAAGAAACAAAATTTCCTTCGATCTTCAGAGTCGACTGCGATGAAAATGGCTGGAATATACTGGGGCCGAGGGGTTGTCTGAAATTATCTTATGTTCATTATTATAAAAATATCTTTATGCATAAATTTATTTTATATTCTGACAAAAATAATATTTTCGGAGCGTTTTCCGGTGAAAAGCAAATTGTGACGGAATCAATAATGAACTACCAATTAAAAACTGCAGTCTTTGAAATCCCCACCTAAAATTTAGTGCTTTTGCCCAACGTGCCTATTTATAAATTCCGATTCGACCACACATAATCAAAATTTAGAATATTATGAACATGTAGACACTTCACTAGAAAAATTTTACTAACAATTTTGTTTTGCATAGTCTTCGTGATCGAAAATTGATAGCAAAGTTTAAAATCGGAACTGAGCGTAAAACTAAGGAATATCGCTAAACATAAACTATTCCTAAAGCAACTTCCTTATAGGCCAGAGAGGCTACGTTAAGACGCTAGTGGAACGCTAAGGTGAGGGAATCGAGGTATCATAGTGTGCCAGAGCCCACTAGATTGCAGACGGTGAGTTTCCTCCTAACGAGAGCAACAACCAATTTTGGTCTCTCAACATGCGTCAGTGAGATTGGTAGAGGGGAAAATAAAGGATTGAGCAATCGAAATTTACGTCATATAAACAATAAAAATAAAGTTAGGTGCCAAAAATAACGACTGGGTCTAAAATCTTGGTCGTCAAAACAAAATTTATAGGTGCAAAATCGATTAACGACTGCTAATTTGAGCCCTACTCCACATAGGGGGGTGGGGGTGACCTGTGAGATCCAGTCTTAGCCACTGCTTCCTAAATTTAGGAGGCAGTGTCTTACCGCAGAACTTTTGCTGTGATGGCCAAAGTTGGGATTCTTCGTTACACTGTAGGTCCAGCTTGCCAACGTGGTGAGCGTAATGCCGCTTCCTTTGTATTTCTTTCACCGTACTACGTGTATGTGTGAAAACAGAGAGACCTCCATCCTGCTGTGGATTAAAAATGGTTGTCGATGGTGTTTTAGAAGAAGAGAAAAAAACATTGTCCTAAGACGCAAACTGTTTTGAGAACGTTTTAAACCAGAGCATCATAACCAACTAGATCACCAGAGCATAGGATATGATGCCCTTTTTGTTGTGTAGCTCAGCATTTCCCAACCTTTTTCTCTTCCACAGCTCTTGATTAAACTATTTACGAGTACCCTCCTCTCATATCCCTCTCCCAACTCATTCATCCCTACGCATTAATCCCTACGCTTGGAATTAATGACATTTGGGAACTTTGTTTCAAGAACAATTCATTGAATGGATTTGAAATCCAATTATCTTCACTATTTCGTCTCATAAAATACTGTGTGAATGACATCTTAAGTCGTTGTAAGTTAGCTTTATGTTACTTTTTACCTTTTTCTTAGAGTGCTTTAACAATTACGTCCGATAGTCAGGGGAACTAAAATATGGAAATTTGTTACTTTTAATGCTTTAAATAATTTTATGTGCTATCTATATATTTTTGGAATACCTAGATTTAACAATTGCATTTTATTGATTTTGTGTTAAGAACAGTTTAACAATCATTTATATTTGGATTTATATCATACTTATACATACTTCTAATTTAAAGCATTTAATTTTACATTTTGGTGTACCGTTTTCATAATGGTAAATAGTTAATGCATACGATTATGTATTGTATTATAACGTCTTTGTAAATGTGTGTGAAATTTATTTTTAGGTAACGTGTTTAGTTTCACTAGTTCAGATGCAACGCGCTCCGACCGGTAGTGTGTCCTCTGGGCGACCAATTAAATGTGTCGTTGTTGGCGATGGTACCGTTGGGAAAACGTGTATGCTTATATCTTATACAACAGATAGTTTCCCTGGAGAATATGTGCCAACAGTGTAAGTTCTTGTTTGTTTGCTGTATTATAATTGGCATTAGTTCTTAGAATATAAGTGTTTTAAAGTCCTTAATGGAATATTT
>QLNU02013614.1:15655609-15667535 GCA_006491805.2 Dysdera silvatica
AATTCTATTTATTATGATGTATGATGAGTTGTCACCAGAAATTTGTTTCTGGCTACTGCTATTGTATTGTGTTATTTAACAAACTGGTGTACATCCATTCCTTTTTATGAACCTTTGTAGTTGATGTTGCCTTATTCATTGACTAGTCATTTTCATCTATAGGAAGGTGTTCTCGCTCCATAAGAATACAACCAACCATCCTTGTTTGCTTTTACATTTTGTCACACATTATCAAAACCTTATGCTATCATTACCCAGGCAAAATGTTGTTAATGATGTTTTCATAAAATATTATGACTGGATATTTTTGCATGAAATAAAGTATGTTATTGTACATTCTCCGTACAGTTCTAGAAAACAGGTCAGATTTACCATTCCTTGGATACTTACATTCGCAATCGGTACACCCATTACAGGGCTGGGAGCAAGTCTCCTTTTTTCATCTGTCTCTAAAAGTCTCTTTTTTTTAGGAATTTATTTGGTCTCTTAAATGTCATTTTTTAAAGAAATTGCTCTCTAAATTTTTTTTAATATTTTTATATGTTTTTTTTTTTTAAATTTTTATTTTGTGTATTTAATTTTTATTGTGGTGAGTGTTTTTGAGTAAAAGAACATTTTTGGACGCAATGAACAAAACTTTGAAAACCCAATTTCAAAGCCTAGATTTTCTTCTTTGAATATGAAAAAAGCTTTCTTTAGAAATATAATGAGGTAGTGTTTCTGTAGAACCAACTTTTTTCCACTTTGCGACACAGTCATGTTATCCTTTAAACCTGGACAAGTATACGCTATGTCTGTACGAAAGTAAAAGTTAACATCTGAGAAGACCTTGTGAGTATTGCTTAAAGAGCCTTATAAACTATTACTCGTTTTATTAACCAGCGAAATATCTACACGTTTAGCCAGTCCGCTGACAATAGCTGTCTGTTTCCAAGGAGATTTGGGAAGTGATCTTACTGTACTCCAAATTGCCTTGCCTAAGGACTCAGATATGGGCACTCGACAGAGACGGGACCAGTTGAAGAACTAGGGGAATTTACAGATGTAGGCTTATCTGCATTTTATTAGCTTTCTTTTTTTCCCATTGGATTTTCTTTTTTCTTTCTCGCTCACACCTTCTAAGATTCTCAAAGTCTTCCTCAGTCATTTGTTGTCGCTTTATTTTTAATTCAGATACTCTTCTGTTTTCCCCTTTTTGGTAGTCTGGGTTCTCTCTCTTTAACTTTTTCCTCATTTTCCGCATTCTACTGGCACTGGTTGTGCTGCTACTTATTTTGTCTGCCATTTTTTCTTTCTAAAACAAAAGTAAATAAATTTTTCAATATCTGTATTTTGGAAATGTTTTGCAGTAATACGTACTTAGGCCTAAGTGTAAAGTTGCAATTTAATGGATACTTTTGACTTTTAAAAGATTAGAACTATATATGTATAGGGGAGAGTGGGTATGAAGGCCCATTTCTAATTTTCAATGAAAATTTTAAATATTAAAATTTTTTTACCATTAATTTTAATACAAAATTTAAACGTAAAAAATGCCCCATTCCTACCCACTCTTCCCTACTTATCAACTGATATTTTATTTGAAATCATTTTCTAGTTATAACAATAAAATTCTCTACTTGAAAATATTTATATTTGAAATGTCCCACACTTGACATCACATGTGGGACAGAATAAAATGTGCTATAATATGAATATAATATGAAATGAAATTGGTATTTTATATTTTAAGGATAGTGTACACATATTTAAGTCACTTATAAACTTGTATGGCAACAAGCTAAACTACTTAGTTCAGTACTAATTAGAAAAAATACTGTAATTTCTGTCACGTGTGGGACGTTTGCATTAACTTGAATTTTTAAATATATGCAGTTTAAATTGAAGTAAACCTATTGAAACAATGCATTTAATAGAGAATATACTTACATATTATACTGAAGCGGTAAAAGTGTCTTTAAGTATAACACAAAATAAAGTGGGAGCTCATGAAGTCAGCACTGTTTTAACTACATGGGATTCAGCTGATGGTGGCCATCTTGGAATCAGTGTTGCCATTTGAAAAAAGCAAAGTAATGGAAAGTATTCTTAGATATATATTATTTAGACTTTTAAAAATGAACTAGGCAGCTTGGATGTCCCCTCCAAAATTTTTTTTTCTTGAAGGTGTCCTGTTTTTCGTGGAATGGCCCAACAGTCAGTCTCCTTTTTTTTTTAAATTCGTATCTTTTGTCTCTTTTTTTTTTTGTAATTTTAGTCTCTAAAATAGCTATTTTTTGTTTCTAAACCCGCTCCCATGCCTGCTGTTATCATTCTTCTTTCAACGTTAATCAAATCCTGCTCTTTCCCATGTTACAGCTGTCCAGTATCCTAATATGTGTGTGTAACTATTTTGTCAATCCCATTAACAAACCTGCTATATGTCACAGTTGTCTGTCTATTGGGCCATTGGACCAGGTTTGATTTTATTGACATTGAAAAATATGCTTATATATATATGTAATGCTGAAAATGGTCTTATACTACTTTAACCTTACTTATTATATATATATATGTGTGTGTATATCCACCGTAGTCAAATCTCTAGACAACCGGTTTGAAATCGTTGAAAAATTGTAGGTTAGGGAACAGCAAAATTTTAACCATCCTATTCTCGTAAAACACGAAAACGTCATATTGTTAGTTGGATCAGCATGTGTTTGATAGCTATTAGATATTCCTAATGATTTACATGTTCAGGATATATCTGCAGAGCTTCGCAAACCTGGTCGCCTGATTACCACTTAATTTTTACAGTTGATTAGTAGGAAATCTTTTGTTTACTACAACATTCCTCGGTGTTTGTCTTGAGGTGGACGAGTACCATTTTTGTATGGCAAGTATGATTTATAAATCCCTGTATATCCATACGTCAAAAGCTTTGCTGTTATTCTAAAGCTAATATTTATTAGATGCTAATAAAGGAATTAGTCGAAAACAGGGATTGCCAATATTTTCAAACTCCGGAGTGTTTGTATTTGATTGAGATATTTGCAAATGGAGAAGGTTCAAATAAATGTACTAATGAATGTTATTTTGAAGCCCACATTTTTTGTTTGCTTTCTTTACTTTCATAATTTTTTAATATTATTTCCACCTGTGTTATATACTATGCAGATTTTAAAAGCTGTCGGCAAGTGCCAATGTGACTGTGAGTATAGAGTTGACACCAAAATTAGATCATATGCAAAAAATTCAAATAACGCTATGCATTTTTTTCTCCTTATTTTTTGGTGATTGTTTCGAAAAATTATATGGCTACTTTTTTTCCAGCTTTGACAATTACTCGGCTGCGATGATGTGCGATGGCATTCCTGTTAGCCTGGGGTTGTGGGATACAGCTGGACAAGAAGATTATGACAGACTACGGCCATTATCGTACCCTCAGGTGATTTTAATGTTTCAATTTTCAGTCATTATGCTATCCCAGATGAGTTTGTTTGTTTTTTGGTTTTACGGCTCAAAGACTACAGTGGTCATGCTGCGCCGGGACCTACTGTTTTCCGAGGAATCCGAACCTCTTAAGGCCTAGGGAACCAAACCCCGGACTACAGTGAGCAGTGCGATCTTTATGAGATCTCTGAGTAAGCGTTCTTTTTGCACTGCTGGGAGTCGAACCCGGATTAGCCGCGCAATAGGAGAACGCGTTACCACACTGCGCCACCGCAGGGCAATATCCCAGATGACATCGTCTTGCAGAATGTAAATACACTCATGTCCAAAAGTTAAGCATGGTTGCTGTTTATGTGAATATTTAAGGAATTCTGAATGGGAATGGAAGGAAACATGGTATGCAGGCGTAATAAGGTTACAAATGAATAAAGCAATGAAAAACAAGGATGATATTAACTTTCATTATCCACATAAAAAGTTTGAAAGAAAAATGGGCATATTACTAGTTTAAAATTTAGTGAAAAATAATTATTAATAAAAAACGTGATGTTGTAGCTTAATAAGGGGTATGGTTACCTGTGCTGGCCACACATGATGCACGATGATTTCCCATACTTTCAATAAGAGCATTGATAAGTTGCATGGTGAAAAGGTTTTCTGAACCTAACAGAGAGCTTTTTTCAACTTTGGAACGGAGCTTGGTCAGAGATACCAACATGTACAGATTTTCCGTAGTTTGTACGGATTTTAACTCCACCTTGTGGGTTTACGGTTGATACCAAGAAAACTATGGAAAACCTCATTCAAGATCCTCACGTGCAATTTTCTACCGGCCCCTCAAAGATTCATATTTTTAATGGCTTTTTAGTGAAAGAAACACACTTTGCAAAGGCCCGTGCCTTCCTTGTTTGCATGCAACGCTTCTGACTGATCCACTCCTCTCTACTGCTGCTATCTATCCAGCATATATCACAAGGAACCAAACACATTGGGATTCCCCGTCGCGCTGTGTGGATCAGCCGAGAGGGAGAATAAAATCAGTTATTTGGTGCATTTTGTGTATGTGTTTGCATGTGAACTGTTTCTCTGTTATTCTTTACATCTAGCTTTGTGTTTGAAAATTATTTGGATTAAAACAACGAAATGAAACGCAGCCGTGATTGTGAAACAGCTGGAAATGAAAAAAAGGCTGACAAAACTTCTCGGCAAGTGTATTGCGGTATTTGTAGTAAGGAATGCATAAAAAAAGTTACGTTTTTTCATGGACCTACCACGTTTTGAGTAATTGTTTACTCTCAGTATTTTATTAAAATTTTAGAAAAATTTCCTCACAATACTTTAGAAAATAGCGTGCAATTTGCTCCAAGATTTTGCGACATATATTTAGGAATATTTCCCCCCTTCTGCTTTTGTATCTACATGCACAGAGGTTTACAGATTAATTCAATAATTATACATTCACCTATTTGATATATTTAATTAATTTACGTAATTTATAATTCTATTTTGTGAAAAAAAGTTCTAGAAGTTCAAAAAAAATACTAATAATTTAATGATTCGACTTAAAAAACGATTTTAACGTAAATTAACAAGTGATAATTTTTTCGATTCACGATTTTGTCCTTTATGCTCTGCCCACTGACAAAATTGCGAACTTTATAAATGCGCTGTAATTAACGACTGTTAATAATTTTTTAGTATTTTTCCATCAAAATAGAGGAATTTTGCCCTGATACGCCACCTACTGGCAGTTCACGAAATAAGGTCATTGTGTGTGTTTTGCATCTATAAATTTCCATTCAAAGAAATAATGTCTTCAGTGGAAAATGGGCAAGTTTTGATGATAGAAGCTAATTTACATATTTCAACAATTTTAGCTTCTCAAGAGAAGAATCTGGAAGAGGTTTCAAAATTACAGAAAAAGAAACAAAGAACTTGATATTTACGAAATTTTACTTTTTCAATGAAACATTTGACTTTTCATCTTTATCATACTCATTCTCATTCATTTGATTAAACTATTTTTTACCTACTACAAAACTCATGTGAAAACTGATTTTCCTGTACAAAGTATAAAACAGGGGTGTTTATCTTCTGCAAAACTGCAAAAGTTTTTTTCTCTTCTACAAAACGTATGCAAAAGTTTTTTTTCCTATAAAATCGATACCGAAAGCCATTTTTCCTGCTACAAAACTGATACAAAAGGTAATTTCTCCTGCTACGAATAGTAGTGGTGAAAGTGTGATCATTGTATAAGTGCATAAACGTACAGAGTCGAGTCACATTATTGGGAATAGTTTCATGTTGTTTCAAGGTAGGGCAGGGGAGGTACATATATTGCTCTGTAACAATGCAGGTGCTTTACTTATAAAAAATATTTTTTCAGGAGATAAAAGAATGTGGTTTTACAGAAAACTACAGAAAATTCTTGACTTTTTATTGATGACTACTTTCTCAGGTTGGCATCTCTGAGCTTGGTGGGTACTGAAGGACTGCAAGTTGCTTTCTGAGCATATCCCACACATATTTTATAGAATTCAGATCAAGAGAGAAGTCCACTGTATATATTGGATATGTTCACTTTGAAAGAAGTCTTCAACCAGGGCTGTGGGAGAAGGAGGTGCATTTATCATTTATGAATATGAATCCAAGGTTGTCCGCACATTGAAGCAGGCAAACGGAAGTCTCAAGGATGTCGTTTCTGTATCTTTAAGTAGTAACAGACCCTGCCTCAAAGATGTGAAGGTCTGTGCAGCCAATCCAGCATGATGCCTGGCCACATCATGATTCCCACTGAGAGAAAATGTCTTTCCATGATGTGTCTTAGGTTCCGCGTTGTTGTACGACGAGAATCAGTTTGCAGACTAAATCTGGACCCATCATTAAACATGACATTGCCTACTGTTCCCGACTCCATTATAAATGTGCACACCTCAGGTACAGACGTGAGGGGGGATGTGCAAACTGCTGGTCTTCTGGCATAGAGACCAACATGTCTGAGTCCCCTGTAAACAGTTCTTGTCGGAACTCTTACTCCTGAGATGGCTATCAAATATCCATCTTTTGCCGATAGGTTGTTACTCTTGACTGACCTGGTACCAGTTAACTTTGAACATTTGCTACAGTCTTGAGATCATACACTGATGCACATTCAGAATTCAAGAAGCTTTGGTTTGGGATTGCCTGGATTCCAATATTCAAATAATTCTTCCTTTTACAAATGTCTCCAGTTGGCGTATTTGCGACATAATTCGTCAGTTAACAACGCTCCATATCACAGCAATTAAAAAAAAATCTGCCTGAACTGGCCATTTTATAATTGTTCCGAAATACTCAGGTGCTATGCACATGTTAATGTTGTCGACTGAAATGTTTTACATATGCACGACGACGTTTTAACTTAGTCATACAATTCTCTACAAGTGATTTTGAACAATTTTATTAGTATTTACTTAGATTTTTTTGCGTTTTAAGAATTATGCTTAGCTGTTGGACACAAGTGTATACTAATCATACCCCGAACTATGGCCATTTTCATGTCTTCAGGTGATTTTAATGTCTCACGTTTCATAGTTATTATGTTGTCCCAGTTGGCTCACCATCTCGCAACATATAAATACAAATACTAGTCACATAGCAAACTATAACCATTATCATAACCTCAATTGATTTTAGTATCTCACTTTTCACAGTCGTTTGGCCATCTTGAATGTTTTATTTTGCAGTATGAAGATATAAATGAACATTAAACATTATCATCACAAGAATTCTTTGTCTCGTGTGTTAATCAAGCTTAGTTCCTGCGAAAAGCCATGATTCAAGCATTACTCGTCTACTAAGTTATCGGTCCTGTCATACATATATGATTGTATAGAGTTAAAGTACTTTTCTGTCATTCAATAAATTCTGGTGAAGTCCTGCTAGTACCAAGCATTTTTCTCTACCAATCTCTATTTTCAGAGTTTGGTTTCGTAGACATACATAGGTTTGTTTGTATCACTCAGGAAACTGCAGATCCATGCTTAATATGATTATGGCTGTCCTTGTGCCATAAAACATGAGCAACGTATATTTCCATTACTTGGCTAGTTGAATGTAAGAACTTAAGTTCTGAATGTATATATAGTAGAGATGTAGTCACATATTAAGAAATATAAACTTGTGTATATATATATCTATTACAATATGGAACCAGTGCTAATGTCTGCTGAAATTCACGTGTATAATTTGAAGATATAAATGTAAAGACATAAACGTGAGAGAAATGAAGAGTACTTTGATGTGGGAGACCCTAACCTGATACCTTTTGGTTGCATGATGAATGCTCTTCCAACTGAGCTGTGGTCTATGCTCGACTTTTATCTCCTTAAAGTTATATATATGAGCTTTCTATTTATGTGGCAAATTAATATTTGCTGCACGGATAGAAAGGCGGAAGGGGAGGGCTAATTCACCAACCCGTCTAGCCAGCGTGGTGAAATTATGGCTAATTCCTCCATTATGTTGACACACCAGAAACCATGGCCCCTAGTCTCCAGGTGCTGGAGTGCTCCTGATCAAGGCAGCGGTCAGTGTGGCATGAAAGCAGGGGGTGCTAAGAATCACTGGAATGGCCCAGGCTGCCGTTTGTTATTGACCTTGGCTACGTTTAATGGACGATCCCTTGCTTCTGAAGCAAAACTTCAGGAATTGGAAGAAGAACTTGACAAGATCAAATGGGACATTGTAGGACTCAGTGAAGTTAGAAGAAAAGGTGAAGAGTTGGTGGAACTTAAAAGTGGACATTTGTTTTATTATAGAGGAACGGAAACTGGAAGAACAAGTGGTGTTGGCTTCTTAATCAACAAAAGAATTAAAGACTACCTTCTTGAAGTCGAAAGCACGTCAGATCGAGCAGCGAGGCTCGTTGTTCAACTAACCCAGCGATACCAACTTCAAATAGTACAGGTATATGCACCAACATCAAGCCATACCGACGAAGAGGTTGAAGAATTTTATGAAGAAATCAAAGAGTTACACACCAAAGGGAAACAACATATCAAGCTCATCATGGGGGATTTCAATGCAAGAATTGGACAACAGGAACAAGGAGAGACATCGGTTGGTAAATACGGATATGGGGAAAGGAATGAACGTGGCGATCAACTCATCGAATTTGCAGAAGCTGAAAATCTTAGCATCATGAATTCATTTTTTAAGAAGAAACCGCAAAGAAAATGGACATGGAAACACCCAAATGGGGGAACTAGTGAAATTGACTATATCCTGGCAAACAAGAAATCAATTATTGAAGATTGCAGTGTACTGAACAGATTTAATACTGGAAGTGATCATCGAATGGTGAGATGTAAAGTGCACTTAAATACTAAATTAGAACGACAGAAGCTCATTAGGAAACAAGTAAGTAAGAGGGTGGATTTAAAGAAATTAAAAGAAAATACCGAGGCATTCAAGTTGGAATTAAAAAATCGCTTTTCTGCACTGGAAGGACTTATTGATGAAAGTGATATCTCAGAAGCAAATGAAAACATTGTTAAGACAATAGTTGAAACTGCTGGGGAAATTGGTGGTGTAACCTGTAAAAAGCACAATAGCAAATTATCTGAGAAGACGAAACAGCTCATGAAAAGGCGAAGAGATATGAAGGTGGACAATCAAAATACCAGTTCCAGGATTGAGTACATAGAACTTTGTAAAACTCTGCGCAAAAGCATGAAAGAAGACATAAGAAAATTCAACTGTGAGCTAGTAAGGAAAGCCATTGAAAATAACAAGAGCCTTAGGGTTGTTAAAGGAAGTTTATCTGTTGGGAAGAAACACATCATTGCATTAAAAGGAGAGGATGGCACCGTAACAAGAAATAGGGAAGAAATACTTAGAAGAGTTGAAGAATTCTACAAAAATCTATACGAAAGTAACAGTGGATTGGCGGCATATAATAGTGTGGAAGGAATGGCGGATTTCATTTGCAATAAAAAGTATGAAGAAAGGAAGAGCCCCTGGTGATGATGGTATTACATTAGATATCCTAAAAGAAGCTGGAGAATATGTAGAAGACATACTTGCAAAATTCTTTACCAAATGTCTTAACAGCGGTAACATACCAAACCAATGGGATTCTGCAACAGTAATTCTTTTGCATAAAAAAGGTGATAAAGAGGATTTGAAAAATTACCGACCAATTAGCTTGTTACCTGCTATTTATAAAATCTTCACAAAAGTGCTAACACATCGCCTGCAGAAAAAATTAGATGCAGCTCAACCAAGAGAACAAGCTGGATTTCGAAGTGGATTCAGTACAGTGGACCATATTCAAGTATTAAGAGAATTAATTGAAAGAACACATGAATATGAACTTCCATTGTGTGTGGCATTTATTGACTATGAGAAGGCCTTTGACTCTATTAAAACATCAGCAGTCATCAACTCTTTAAGATCAACAGACATTGAGGATGTGTACATTGACATGGTGAAACGTGTGTATAAAAATGCAAGTGCAAAATTTCGGTTACATAAAGATACCAAAACTATCAAACTTGGTAAAGGTGTGAGGCAGGGAGATACCATTTCTCCAAAACTTTTTACTTCAGCTTTACAGATGATTTTTCAGCTGATAAATTGGAATAACAAGGGAATAAAAATAAATGGTGAATATTTAAATCATTTGCGGTTTGCTGATGACATTGTTATTTTTTCAACGAACCCATTAGAACTCCAAGACATGGTACAGGAGCTCTCAACTAGAAGTAAAGAAGTTGGACTCAAGATGAACCTACAAAAAACTAAGATCATGTTCAATAATTTCGTAGAGGAAACAAAAATACAAGTTGACAACATTGAGCTAGAAATTGCTGATTCATATATTTACCTTGGCCAGCTGATTTCAATGGATGGCAACATTATGAAAGAACTCAACAGACGTATTAAACTTGGCTGGAGTGCATTTGGAAGAAACAGTTTTATCCTGAAGGGGAAATTGCCTTTGTGTCTAAAAAGAAAGGTCTTCAACCAGTGTGTATTGCCAGTCCTCTCTTATGGATCAGAGACATGGAGTCTAACAGTTGGAGCAATACGAAAGTTACAGACAACGCAAAGGAGCATGGAGAGGTGCATGCTTGGAATAACTAGGAGAGATCGAAAAAGAAACACTTGGGTGAGAGAGCAAACTAGAGTAGAGGACATCATTGTTAAAGTAAAAGGGCTGAAATGGCGATGGGCTGGGCATATTGCAAGAAGAACTGATCAACGATGGACAACAGAAATTCTGAACTGGATTCCAAGAGACCACCGAAGACCTAGAAAACGTCCTCAAACTAGATGGGTGGATGAAATAAGAAAACAGGTTGGGGTGACGTGGAAGCGAATTGCTCAGGATAGACTTGTGTGGAAAGCATTTGGAGAGACCTTCATCCAGCAGTGGATAGATAATGGTTGAATATGATGATGATGATGATGATATATGAGTAAAATAAGGAAGTATATATAAATTGTACATGAGGAAGAGAATTTTCAGAGCAAGTATTATATTATGAACTATTGTAAGTAAGAAAAAAAAAATCATATTGCTGAAAAAAATTGGTGATATTATTACAAAGAAGTGTATAAAGGTATTATTTACCGTTATACTAATAGACGAAGATAAAACTGAGTAGAATCAAATAAACAAATTCCACACATAAATACCGTAAAGTAACTCAAAATGATAATTTATAACGTATTGACATATCATAATGACATACAATATTTTCATAGAATACATAAACATGTATACATAATACATTAAAAAAAGTACGACGAACTTAAAGGAACTCCATAAAAATACAAGGTACATTATATATAACAGATAACAATATTTTTACAAAATATACAACGACCCTAGCAAACTCTCCATCAGGGGAGATCTTTACTAAAGGTGTGAATACTGGGTTGTTTCTGACAGATAGTCGGCATTTGCCAATGTGACTATCCAGTCTCCCAACAACCCATTAGTAGTTTAATTATTAGATTATAAAGAAGTTAAAATAGTTTAAATACATCACCCATATATTTATACATTTAGATTTCAAAACGGGCAAATAAATACCTTTTATACCAGTGATGAACAACAAGGTGAAAAAAGTTAATGCAAGCGTCCGTTTTTTAAGAAAATTTAACTTCATTGTCCGCACTTTGTTTAGAACTGTCCACTTCGTATATTATAATCGCCCTTAATGCTGTCGACTTCATTCTCCGTACACGTGTTACACGGGCACGCTTTCCGGTGCTGTTGTATTCAGTAGCATATGAGTAGGGTTTTATGGATTTTGACACAGTTCCTGAAGACGACATTATTATTTTTTCAAATTTTTTAATTTTTCAATAAGTCTTCGCGTGCCACTGTTAAAACTTCGCCGTGCCACACTGTTGCAGGCGTGCCGCGGGTTGGCCATCCCTGGTTTAGAGGGAGAGAGGGCTTTATACCCTACACCCGTCCTTTGAACTGCACATTTTGGGA
>QLNU02013614.1:15667635-15682981 GCA_006491805.2 Dysdera silvatica
CTGTTTATGATGGTAGTTTTTCTCGTTGCTGACAACATAGTGTGTTATATTTTTCCTTGTCGATAAAACGATACCTTTTCCCAATTCCTCGAGTATCATTACAGACAAATTTTACCACTGTGGATTTAATCACATATTAAGAAATGCAGACATGCCTGTGGTATATATTTCCATAATGGAATTAGTGCTAGTGTCTTCTGACCTTCACAAGTATAAACACATATAATGTAATTTGTATATAAATGTAGAAGAAAAGAACAACTGGACCATGGGACATTTTGGCTGCATATCAAATGTTCTACTAGCTGAGCTTATGACCTGTGCTTGAACCCATTCAGGTCCAGTTGGTCTTAGTTCTATCATATTTATATGTTCCTCTTTGAAATTATATTATACTTACGTTAACATCTGTAAATTTCAGCAGACATTGGTACCTGTTCCATATTGTAATATGTGTTTCTTATGTATGTATCTATACAAACCTTAAAAAGATAGACGCCAAGCGTAGACCATAGGTGAGTTGGGAGAGCTTTCAGCATGCAACCAAAAGGTCCTGAATTTGCTGTGACAGTGGTCTCGGTACTCATTTTTACCCGCACATTTATATGTGGCCTTAAAAAAAATTAGGTTTTATATACGTTCATAACTTTCCTTCAACTTCCATTAAAAGTCTGCATTCTAATGGTTATGACCATCTTCTGCATGTTTATTGGGCTTTTTAGTAATTCCACTTTTTTTAAAAATTTCATTTTAATAGTTCCACTTTTTCCATTTTTAATAGTAATTTCACTTTTTAATTGTAAACTCGGCTGTATGCAAATGTATCTTGATTCGATGTTCACTTTAAGTCGCTGTCCCCTTCTAGTTGGCCCATGTGTATGTAGTCTTTGTGGGACAAAATATGCAGCTTTGAAAATGTAAAAAAAAAACAAAAAAAAACTTGCTATGAATTATTTTTTACTTTTTGTAGACGGATGTGTTTCTTATCTGCTTCAGCGTTGCTAGTCCATCATCGTTTGAAAATGTGACATCAAAATGGTATCCAGAAATTAAACACCATTGTCCTGACGCACCAATTATATTAGTAGGTAAGGTCATTTTTTTCACTAAATTCCATAATTTTTGTTTAATTTAAATGGATGGCTGTTTCTTTGGCTCTGATGCAGTATAGTTAACAGTCTTCTGCATCTTCGAGGTATGAAGTAGGATGACTAATTCGCGTTTTAAGAATTTCTTTGTACATTTGTTTTTAGGAACGAAAATTGATTTGCGGGAGGATAAGGAGTCTATTCAACTCTTAGCTGAACAAAACCTTTCGCCAATTAAGAGAGAACAGGGTCAGAAATTAGCTTCTAAGATCCGTGCCGTCAAATACCTCGAATGCTCTGCCTTGACACAACGAGGGCTCAAGCAAGTATGTAACGGTGTTTCTCAGTTTAATTTCATGCACATACCAGTGGTCTCTGCACACACAGTTTTAGTTCCAGTGTTTGAACTCACTGCTCTGCGGTGGTGTAACAGCAAGACATTTGGCTGCCATACAAATAGTCTGGGCAACAAGTACCCAGTTCTTGTCGTTTTTTCTGTACAGAATTTCAACGTTTCGTTTAATTTCCAAACTGAAAGTGGTTTACATTCTTCAGAAAATTAGGTCCTGTCTCTGCATTATCTTGCAGTCATTGCGCCATAAAGCAAAACGAAATGTTAAACCCACTGTGCTGGGTTCGATTTCCGGAAAGCTTGCAGGGTGTCTACCAGATCATGGAGAGGTCAAGAAATAGAAAATAAAGGTCACGGTAGTCAAAAAAGGTGACTAAATCGATGCTGAAGGTCGCGGTTCAATTTTAAGTGTGCATTGAATTGTAATTTTCATAGAATATTTTAATGGTTTTTACTGATTTATGTTTAGCTATTTTTGCCATACATTGGCAATTTTTAGTGATTTTGGACTATTTTCCATTATATTATGGCAGTATTTAGGGATTTTCATCTTTTTTTAAGTAGCTATTTTATCAATTGTTAAAAAAAAAATACATTTTTTTTTTTAAATTCAAGGAATGCACAAAAATAGCCAAGAAAAGGTCAAGGAAAAGTAAGGAATTAGGTTTCTTATTTTTAGTAGACACCCTGGCATGGCTGCTTGGCAATATCATGGAGTGTATGGTATTTTTTAGTTTGCTGTTTATTTGAAAAAAACACACCTAGAATTGTTTTCTGTGTTCTAAACACATCAGAGAGAACGAGAGTGTCTTTATTTTTTTTTTATATATATTTATTACTGTTGGAATATGGTAATTGTAATAATAAATACAATATATAATTTCGATGCAGCACCTGACCATTTTTTAGAATATTCCTTATCTAAATGTATGAATTGAAGCTATTTAAAACCATTCAAATATTAACAAGGGAGCGGGGGTAGACAAAATAAGACCAAAATTGGTAAAGGAAAATGCTGAGATTTTTATAAACTTTATTTTCTGGTTCTTGCTTGTTAAATCTTTTCTTTTTTTGGGATGGAGGGGGAAGATGTAGTATAAACGGAGTCGTCCTTAACTAATGTGGGCCTTGGGGCAAAACATATTTCTGGGGCCTGCCCATACATACACAAGTAAGGAAAAAAAATGAAGTGATGTATTGTAATAAACACAAGAATTTGATACTTTAAAAATATTTGCTCATGGAATGTTATATAGGCCGAATAATATAACTTAAAAAATTAATTTTACTGGCTTTAAGTTCCGTAAAATCATTTATAAGGCATTCAGAATCTGAATTTGCACAAATTTCATACTGATGTGATTTTTTCTCGTTTTAGATGAAAGTTTAAATAAAATATCACGAAGAGGACAAATTGACGTGATAGATCGGGAGGGCATCAGGATATATCATTCTGAATTACAGAATACGCAGTCTGTCAAAAAGATTATCCTTATCTCTTTGTCAAAATTTGACTTAATCCCCCCCCGCCCCCCAAAAAAAATCTGGTTATGCCCCTGTATATTACCGAATTACGTAGGTTAAGAAAATTTTTGGTAAGATCAAGAAAAAATCATGAATTTGCATTTTCAAAATTCAGTAGACACCTTGATATTTAGAAACTCCTTTTACATTTTGAGTGACAATTAGTTTTAAAAGTTCATGTGTAAATCACTATCAGGTCGCTGTTGGTACATTTTTTTTTTTATAAAAAGTGATCTTTATTTTCCTAGTTTCTTCCGAAAGATCTGCTGCAATCCCTTCGATCGTTTTTGTTATATATTTACAGAGTATTTACATCCAACTATTAAACCATTCAATTATTTGCTAACCACATGCCCAGATGTACAGTGTGTACAGAAGTTTATGTGGAAAATAAGGTATTGGTCTATTTAATGGTTGAGAACAGTGTATACATACCTATGTATAGAAATGCACACACTTCCATGTGAGAGCGAGAGCCCTTATTTTTTCCTCTATGGGTGCTTAAAAAGTGCTTATTTTTTATAAACATTTTTGACTACTCACCCTGTTACCATTGAGCACAACCCTACCCTGTCACTTGATGGTCAAAGTGCACATACACACACACTTGAATGCTAATCTAAAGGTCATTGGTTTGAGTTTAAGCTGAATATGTAAGGCAAGTTTTTTTTTCTCTCCAGTCATTGTAAGCCAAAAAAAAAAAGGGGGGGCGGGTTCTGATTAATAAAAGGTCTGACATTAAAAGTTTAATGTCAGACTTAATCGTGATAACTCAAGATACAATGTGTAAATGCAGTGTAGTCCTCAGATACATGTGTGTTAAAAGTCTTATAGGAATGGTTAATATATCTGGGCAATACTTTTGTCTCTTCAATCTGTTTTATGATGATTTAAATGTTTGGGAGCTTTGTGTTACAGGGACGGGTACTTTTTAACATCATATGGGAAAAATAAGTTTGAGTAAAATGGAAATAATGCTGAAATGATTCAAGATTCTAAATAGAAATACTCAGTTGAATTAGAATATAACAGCTGTGAATAATAATATGTCTATTTCAGAAATACATAGATATAGCATACTCAATATGATGTGTGAAAGAATAAAAAAAAAATGAACATGAAGATATTATAAAGATTTAACAAGAAAACATAAATAGAACTAGAGATAACGATAGTTATATCTGCCAAAGATAAGAACTGAAAATTTTCAAGATAGTATAATGTACAAGATACCAAAATTTTGGAATGAACTCCCTGATGACATTATTAAATAATCAGGCACTTAAAAAAAAAAAAAAAAGCTTAGGAATAAATTAATGGGGATAATGGGTTAAGCTATTGCTAATGATTTTCTGAAATTGCACTAACTTTACATGACTTTTACTATAAAGTTCTTGTATGTGTGTCAGGTATGCATTTGAGAACTATTTTTGTGTGCTTATTTTTTAGAAGGGAAAGTGATTTAGGAATTGGTTTCTTTTTTCAGGTGTTCGACGAAGCTGTCAGAGCTGTCTTGCGTCCAGAACCGCCAAAGACAAACGGTGTAAAAAAATGTAAACTCGTGTGACCTTTTTATTGCCTATTTTTGTAGTGTAAAAAGTGGATATGAACTCTCTTGACTGCAGACACCTTTAGCTTGTTGGTTGCAGTCAACCATCTTGCGTTTTTAACATGTGCAAAGTACGTTTGATATTTGCTTGTTTTTGATGTCGATGCTCTTTTTTTTCTTCTTCTTTTAGTCATTCTCTAGCTTTATACATTTATTTATATTTTTACAATTATTACCTCCTCTTCCCGCCATGAAATTTATCACCAAATCACTCTCTTGGCGACTTTTGTACGTCACCGGAATAATAAAAAAAAATGAAGTTTTTTCCAAACATCATACAAATTTGATAATCCTTTTGAAGATTTTAAACTGATATGTGTGTAGTTTAGAGATTTCATTTTATAATATGTGTATGAGGCCAGTTGAGCTGCTTTCATCGAAGAGTTTAGTGAAATGCTTAGTTCTGTTTTGTGATTATTTTTTTTTTGATAATAAACATCAGTTCGCTCTTTGTTAACTGCTTTAGGAATATGAGACGATGTTCAGGTCTGTAGAATTAATGCTTAAGGACTCTGTGGTTGGAAAATAATTAACTATAATCCTAGAATTAAATTACATGCTGATGATCTCATACTATATGTTAACTTGGTATATGTTTTGTATCTTTTATATAAATTTTGCATTATTTTATTTTGAGTTGATTATATGTATGACATGGTGTTTAATAATTATTATATTAGGCATTAGTTATAATAGATTATATTTATATAAATGATAATTATATTTATGTTAATTTGTAATATGTGTAAAAGGTGTGAGTTATCGATAACGTTTAAGCTCAGAATTGGCAGTGTATATCGATTATACAAAATGGTTGAAAGCAAACGAAATTCCCTCCGATCGTACTGAACATCAGGTTGTGCTTATAAAACCCACACATTGTAGATGATAATAGATAATGAAACCATAATCACCTGTGTATAATGCTGATATTTAATGAGTTGAAGATCCACCATCAAAATCATCGGGAACGTATGTAGTTGACGTGGGAAGACGCATCCTATAAAATTTTCTGAAGAACATCAGTATATCGGAAGTATCTGCCTCTTAAATTTCGTTTCACCAAATGATGATAAAACGTAGGTTTTTGTTATTTTCGATACAAATATTCAAAATCTGTTTAAAAACCATGTTTCATCATTATATGCCTATTAGATTTGAGCATGTGTGTGCATATGAGAGATTCTCTTCCTCCCCAATGTTTTGAAAAAAGCGATACTTTCCACCATAACAGAATCTAACATGTCCTATGATAGTGCAGTTGTAACGCATTCACATCTTTTGTGCTGTAAAACTGAGTTTAATTTAAATGGTATTATAGAACATATGTTTCCTCTGCGCACTGTGGTCTAAGGTTTAGTTCTCTAGGCAATGGAGGTTTGGATTCCTGTGAGAACTAGATCTTAGTAAAGCAAATCCTTAATTGTCCTTGTGCCATAACACACAAATCTGACATATATGCACACTATGATTAACAGGTGCATTTATTACACTGTACAACAAGATTTCCGTTTCTCATGAAGTAATTTGTAATTATAACGAGTTTGGAGGTGCTGAAAAAGAACGTGGCATTAAAAACTTTTCATCACCCACAGAGTTTGAAATAATCAAACATCAAAACTTCGAAAAATCTCAATTTTAATGCACTTTTGCATTGACCAATACCAACTTTGTGTTTCCTCTTTTGACTTTAGGAATGAAGTAAACAATTAAAGAAACACCTACATAGCTAAAAAAAAAAATAAGATGGCGGTATTAAAGCATTAGTGTTCATAAAGTTTTAGAAAAATCAAAAAGAAATTGTACGAAAATAAATGAAATTTTATATGAAAAGTCACGTTTCGCATTAACAATCACATAAATTCTTTAGCTGTGAATTTTCTCTTATAGTTAGCAGCTTCTATAACTGTGGTCCATCAATAATTATCCAGTATATTAGGTCCACTTGCCTTGATATCACTCTTCCATTACACAAATATAATTGTAGACGTGCTCCCCATATTCATTGCTTATGGCACCCATATTTTCAGGGGACAAGTGCAGATAAGATGTTAAGAAAATAATTTTCAATGGTATTGAATAAAGCCCAAATTTCAGCAACTTATTAACAAGTTTTTAATGTTTTATAGTGAGAAGCTGCATATTTTTCACGTAAATTTATGGAAACAGTACACAAATTTAAATGAAATAAATATAAAAACATGGAAACAGCAATCAGCACAGAAATTATTATATGCACACATCGAGAGGCACTCTACGGTTGACGTAACATTCAGAGGAAAAGCAAAATCGTATGATACATTCAGTGCCACGTAGTTCAATTCAATTCAAAAATGTTTATTTTGTAAGGAAGGTAAAAATGAGATATATACACGCAATATAATTTTGTTTGATACAATTATTACTATTACATATATTGTGTCAAGGTCGAGTTACATTTCATTACATTTAATGTGACTTTTTTGATCACAAAATAATTTTTAAGTTTTTATCTAGTATTGGCCTTTTAAATCTCATCTGATTGTACTACATCGTTTCATCTCTTTTTATTTCTGATATAAATTTTGCCATTTTAGTTTTTAATTTATCTCTACATTAAAATCATATGTACGGTCTCACCTTGCTTGGCGCAGAATCACCATTGTTGTCCTTGCGCCATAAAAATACAACCTTATTCAAGGTCAAATAAACAAAATTTACTGAGTCAAATTTTTCAAACTCTTTTGTTATATATTCGGTTGTGGTAAATTTTTAAAATTTGTGGATCAAACACACTCAAAATGAAAATGTAATATAGTCATAATTGCTATACAAATGTCTATATAGTCCAAAAATTGAAAACAAGATTTTTTAAAATTGGAGGGTGGTAGAAAAATGTTAACACATTCCTTTTTAGCACCCTAACATGTATAAGAAACACACAACGTATATTGAGAAACAGAAAACTCGATAAAACTTGTTTAACAGTGTTATTGTTATTTTGACACTGGCGTAAGGTTTAAAAACACGACGTTTCGGGAGCCAACTGCTCGTAAAACTTTTTTTTTTTTAACTTTTGCCAATATCAAAATAACTGTTTGTTATGGAATCTCCTAGTGAAACTCTGTATTGTTTCGTTAGTGTTATTGTTTTTCAATTAGGTTGTAAAGTTATTCAGTTAGTTTTTCACAAAGTCGAAATTGGATCACAGCTGAATATTTAAAGGAATTGAAATGTTTGTAATGCTCATGATGAATGTATTGTTTGCACTGCAGTAATTGCTTTTAAACTGTATAACACTGCCCTGTGTAAATAATAAAGTAGGGGTATTTTTTTCCCTCAAACAGGCATTTCTTTGAAGGGTTCCCACATGCCTGGAAAACCTGAAATTATCATGCGAATCTGAAAATGTCCCTAAAGGTCATAAACAAGTTTTTCTGGTCAAATCGGGAAAGTCAGTGAAAACTTCCCGAACTTCTGTATTGAATAGCTAAATCTCTCCCAAATGTAAAGTCATTTCCCCCCGCAACGAAAGTTCAGTTGAATCTAGGAGAAGTCAAAGAAATTATCGTGGAATGTAGCCAGAGAAGTCGGGGAATTTTTCGTAAGAATGGGAACCCTGTTTTAATTATGACTGGATTCACTTTTTCCTTCTCTTATGACGTTAATAGATGGGTGCTAATTAAGGACAAATATTCCAGCTTGAGTCATGTCCAATATAGTGATCATACAATAATTTTTGACACCCACGTATAAGCAGCTTAAGCTAGAGCTTTTTTATTTTAGGAGAAAGAGACGCTGTCCTCATCCTGGATTCGATGGTTCGAATCCAGGATGGGGATGCCATCTCTTTTTCTCCTAAAACAAAAACACAAAAAAAGGCTCCAGCTTGCGCTACTTATATGTGGGTGCTGAAAATTATTGTGTGATAAACTCCCCCACACAAACTCATAAAAAATTCACCTTGGTGGCTTTGTGTGTTGACCATTATTTGATAATTGTGTTATCCCTGAGAAGGGTAATAATATCTTACAATATAGTGATTATTCCACTAAAGATAGTACAATATGTGGAGATGAAGTCTGCTACAAATAATCGCTTAAGAGGCTATTGCCGTTAAAAAAATACTTCTAGTTCTAAATCTCTTATCAGATAAAGGATTAAAATTTATCCATCCATAAATTTGTTTTATTTTCATTTATATTGGCTTCTGTCTTCTCCGGTTAAAGTCTTGCATATGGTGACGAGTCATTTATCATGCTCAATTTATGGGGCCGTCCAGAAATGTATGTGCTTTAATAGCAACACTTATGCTTCTTGAAATTTTTAACACAGATGTGTTGTAGACAGCCCAATTACTTTCAACAGACCCATCACTCGATGATAAGAATAGCAACAGTTCCTAAAGCTAAAAAGGGTTATTTGTGGATGGCCCCCATATGAAAAGATAAGAATTTTGCATGTAGTAAGACTGAGTATAGTACTGGTGGTAGTGCTAGGATTGTGTAATTGTATGAGAGGTTAAGTGTTGGTAACGAAGTTTTGGAGAGCAGTTTCTGATATCGAACAGTGTGTGTCCGCTACAGCTGTGCCGAATTGTTTACTGAATAAATTGATGAATGTTTTGCCCATCATTAACAGGTAGATACACTCAATGATTCCGTCGCTGAAAGATTTGGCACATAGCTAGTATCCACACCCTTTCAATAAGAAGTTGCTGAACTTGTCAGAAATCAATTCGGGTGAACTTTAAGCTAGTATAGAGTGTTGCCATTTTATATTACTGTTGTTTGTTTGGCAGTAGTGCCACCTATGGACAAAAAATGAGACTAGGAAATGTGGGGCAAGATTAAAAATTGGGAAATGGGGGTATTAATAAATGGAGTTTAATGGGGCTTTCTACACATGCTTTTCAACTCGGCCTACTACACTGCACAACATCGTTACTAATTTTTAATGCATTCTACATAGTGACACAATTTTTACACTTAGCGTGTGTAAAAAGCATTCAAATATATTTGCCATATTGTCACGAAGGACAGAAAAAGAAAAATTTAAGTGTATGTTGAAAACACCTCAATAAGAAAGAAAAAAAATGACTGACATGGCAAGTGTATGTAAATTTTTTTTCTTACTAATATTTCCTGCAAGTTCAATTTTTATGTTAATGGCCTATACAGTATGTTTTAAATCTTGCAACATGCAATGATCTCTAAAAGCAAACAAAATCATAGTCCAAACCAAAATGTGTCCTATGCCACCCCGAAACAAGTGTAAGAATAGGTGAATAATATTGACTTTCTTATTTGCATTTATGTGAGAAAAATCATCCCTAGCACCTACCTAAACTTGCGCTTGTTCATGAATGGTGTGCAACCGGTGTGTGCTAAGACAGTACAGAAGTAAAATGCTTATCTATTATGTTAAGCTGAGTCTGATTCTAGTGGTGCCGAATGTTTGTGCTGCTCTTTCTGCCCACCACTGTCCTGGGTTTTGTTCTCTAATTAACGGCGGTTCAGATTCTTTTTAAAACGTTAGGTCCTGGCACGGTATGATCTTAGCTACCTTTTCACTGTAAAACACAAATATTTGTGAAACTGGTTTGTTATGGACACGTGTAACTCACCTATACTTGCCTTTTATTTTGCCATTTTCCCATTATTTATATGGGGTCTACATTATGCTCTTTTAATCTTCCCTTCCACAATCTTCTATCCAATGTCTCTTCTCTACTCCATCCATACTCTTCCAGATCTTCGGTCACTTTATCCTTCCATCTCAACCATGGTCTTCCCCTTACCACCAACTTATCCAATACCTTTCCCACATATTCCTCATTTCACCGTTCCATATGCCCAAGCCATCTTAACCTATGTTCTTGTATTTTTCTTCCTATGGGTCCAACCTTGACCGTACCTCTAATTAGGTTATTCCTTATTTTATCCCTCCTTGTAACACCATTCATCCACCTCAACATTCTCGTCTCAGCCACTTCCATCTTCCTTTCATGCGCTCTTGTAATTGGCCAATTCTCTGCCCTGTATAACGTTGCAAGTCTCACCTATACTTGTACTTAGGCGTATTCATGAGTAGTATTGAACCAGTTTATTACAAACCCCAGCAGCTCAATGGGTATGATCAACAATTACAGCCATGGAGATTGATATTGATTCCAGTATACTAGGTTGTGTGTGAACTATCATAGTTCGTAGGTCACATTAAGTCATCAGTTCCACCTTAAGTCATGTGGTTTTGAAGCATAATGCTGTAACCAAAATAATACTTTTTACGTTCAATTAGAATTTAACGTAATTTTCTATGTTCCAAGGTTACAATTTATTAATAGCGTTTACATGAATTCAGTCTTTATCACAATGTCTCCAGTTTCTTTGAGATTGGACTCCATCCAGTACTTCAAAAAACGAGTCTACTATCTAACGCCTACAAGTTGATCCCAGAAATTTGACATGGAACAGGTCATTGATCAAAATAGGATGCGTGTAGTACTATGGGGACCTTTGTTCATCTAGTTTAGATGCAATCTGCCATTGCTATATATGTTACATGGCTGACCTAACTCCCCCAACAAAAGGATCTTTCTGGTTTGATTGACGGTTTTGCCTGAACTCAAGTCATTAGCATTAGACAGGAAGCATCTTTGTTTGTACATCCACACTTATTCTATAATCACCCTTTTTTTAGTAAACGGATTAGTGTATGTCGAATACAAATATTGCTGAAGAGCTATTCCTGGTGTTGAGTAGTATCTATTTAAGTTAGTGTCTAACAAGGGCATTGTCTAAGATGTCAGATGTTAAACAGAGAGTAATTTTTTATGAATTTTTTCTAAATTATTAACTGGTGCTGAAATGGGATTTCTTTTTTTTTTGCCCAAGATGTGTGTTTGTCCAACCCTGGTGTTGGGATCAAAGTATCCGACACAATATTCATATAAGCAAGTTCAGTCCAAAATAGCTGCTAAAGTTTTAGGTATCAAGAGGTTTTCTAGGAACATGTAACTATACAGGTTTACGATTTGGAATTGCGAATAATTAAAGATTGTAGAGGTTGATGCTGTTGTGGCAATAAATAGGTTTATCAAATAATTACGTCTATGTTTTATGCATATAAAAACCTGTACTATCGCTATGCATTAACCATTAAGTTTAGAAATAAATACAAAAGCAAAGTAAATATTAAATACACTTATGAGTTGCCGGACGTGTCTAAACAGAATAAACATTATGGGATATATAACTGAGAGTTGTAGAATAAGCAAATACAATATGGTTACGACAATGGCATAGAAGCAACTCTTTTCTAATGGGTCGGAATTCTGAGTTCGACCTCCCCATGGTGCTGTGGAAATGCTTGCCATTTTCTACTATCTTGTAGTCTAGTAGTTCCATTCCATAGACAACAAAATTCACAGGAAACTATAGGTCTTGGTGTTGTATGACTTCAATTGTCCTTGAATCCAAAAGATAATAAAGCAAAGTTTTTGAACAGGGTCAAACTTGTAATTGCATAGCATGTTCATTGTAGTTAGGGATTCGATACTAAATACCAATGTTGTGAGTTAGACATGAAAGATTATGGTTTTTTAAAAAGTCCCAGTTGAGATTAAGAAAAATTTCCCAACTGTAAACTTTTAATCTGCTTCTTTACAGCGACATTAATATTAAGTGAATGCAATAGTCACATACTTTTTGGCCTCTTTTCTCTGCAGCATACATAATTATATGCGTTTTCTTCATTTTACATTGCAGTTTTTTTAGAATGGAAATTAAATTTTATGTCTACATATTTTCAACTGAAACGAAAGCTCTTTCCCCATATATTATGAAGTTGAAGATTATTCCTATTCGTAGAGCCTATACTACAATTCTCGTAGAAGTGATTGGCAGTTGATTTCAAATGGCACAACACAGGAATCCTTAAGGGGGGTAGCATATAGTAAGGGTCAAAAAGAATATTTAACCCTTTGCACTCCAGGCTATTTAGCCAAAGGAATTCAAAGCCATATACTGAATGTCGCTCCAGCGGAGCCTGTGGAGTGCAAAGGTTTAAGTGGTGTATATTCACACTTGTGCAGCAAAATTTATAGAGATAAGTTTTACAGAAACAAAGGAAGTTCTGCCATACTGTAGAGATCTGTTAGACATAGTTACATGGAACATTATCTAATGAGCAACTTTAGAATTATCATTAGGGAATTTTTTCTATTAAAACATCGCTATTAAAATAAAAAGGTGCATAATCTTAAATTTAAAATTTTCAAGTTGTGTCACTTTTATTGTTGAGGTACTATGTATAAATGCCAGTGTGTATATCTTCCATTATCAAATTATAAACTTATTTTTATCCATTAACATGTTCACCATTTAGGCCAGTGGTTGGGAACTCGTCAATCATAAACCCAATTTTAATCGCTCACGTAAACGTTGACTCTCCCCTATAGCATTTCTTCAACGTTCTTCGGTCAATAATTGTGAAATTCTTTAAAAATAAAGAATGTTATTGTAAAACTATAATATAATAATAATGTTCTAATCAGCACTATGTTGGGAATTAGGGATTTTTTTTTTTTAATGTGCAAATTTGGAAGTAGATTTTTGGTAAATAGCAAGCATGTGTGTATTAACTCGCTTACGTAATGAGGTTGCTGACCACTGGTTTAGCTCATGGTTTTTATATGTTCATTATCACTCATGTATACAGGGTGATTCATAACATAATGTACAGATCTTAATGGGACATGGGAAATGCTAAGACAAACCTTTTTCGGTAATTAATATATATCAGTAAAAACACTTACTTTGCTTGATAAGCATGTGACTTTGTGCTATGTGGATTGTCATACATCCAAACAAGAACATTATGAACATTAAATACCCCTTCTCATTTGTGACAGAAGCTTCACCTGTGAAGAGCATCATGCAGCTGGAAGCTATGTCTGCCAAAATAACTTCATTAACAAAAAAGGTTTGTTTTAGGGAGTTCCCCATCTTCCATTAATGGTTGTTGCAGAGTGTTTCAAATCGCCTTGTATTATGGAGCATTTACCTTTGTAAATAAGACACAAAAAACAACGTTTTAGAAGCGTATTTATGTCAAGATTGAGTTCAAGCTACGCGTTTCGGGCGATAAAAGTTCGCCCTTCTTCGGGAGTGAACACGTGGAATATCGTCAACAAACGAGGTTGATTCGCGGATGTAACTAGAGTTGAGTTATTAAGTGAAATGTTCACTTCCAAAAGTAGGAAGTCAAGTAATACGTGGTTTTTGTAGTGCGGCCACTCCTCCCAGAAATTACCAAATTGTGGAAAAGTTGGCTGTCTGTTGGTAGAGGTGGCAATTATGGTGGGACTATGGATTAATATCAGAAGGAGTTAGGTGGAGTACATTTCGCCAAGCTGAGCTGAAGGAAGGAGTTGAGCTGTGGTCATTCACAATGGAATCACGAAACATGTTAATGAAGAAAGCTTCGGCGAAGTCCAGTTCAAGTGGTGAATGAGGTTGGTGGATGATACGAGCGTCAAAAAAGTTAAAGCGATGGTTGTGTTCGTGGCTGTGAACAGCAATGGATGATTTGTGCACCTCACCTTTCTCAACGTATCGGCGATGTTCTTTCAACCGATGCATGAGGGCACGTTTTGTCCGTCCGATGTAGGAAAGTCCGAACTGGCAAAAAATTTGATACACGCCCCAGCGTTGGAGTGTGGAAATGTTATCTTTGAGTCTAGAGGGCAAAATCTTGTTAATAGGCGAGAAGGTAACTTTGAATTTGGCTTGCCGAAGGACTTTGGCAATGGCGGAGCTAAGTTTGGGCACGTAAGGGAGTGTTACGAAGCCAATGTAATTATTTGAAGATATTCGACTAAGAGATGTACTGTAAGAACGTTTTGAGAATTTGAAAACGGCAGCATCGATAATGCTGGGACAGTACCCACGGATGCGAGCGATGGTCTTAAGCAAAGAAATTTCATCAGATAAGGAGTCCATTGACGAACAGAACTGTAGAGCCCGAAACGCGTAGCTTGAACTCAATCTTGACATAAATACGCTTCTAAAACGTTGTTTTTTGTGTCTTATTTATATTGCGTATTGTTTCGTCGAATATTTCCACGTATTTACCTTTGTATTATAATAAAATGTTTTTATAGTTAAAGTTTTGGATTTAATCGCACTAAATATTCTGGATATGTACTAACGTGCTTACAATTCCATTTTGACATTTTTGCTATTATTTCAGTTTTTATATATGAAAACTTTGGAATTTTTTTTTCTACGTTTTATAAATTTTGTATTTACATACCATGCACAACAGCCATTTACTTATGAGTGTGCTCCTACTTTTGAAAAAAAAAGTTTTCATATAAACAATCTTCTATTATAGGAAAAACTTCCACTAGAGGAATTTTACGTTAAGAAATTAATTTGAGATATTAAAATGTCATTCAACTTAAAAATTGTGATGTTCATAAATTCCAAGACCTTTTCAAAAAATCATTGTGTGTCATACGTTTATAACATTCTTACTTTCACTTGCGTAAACAAATTTTGAAATCGTTTGTTCTTTTGCCTTTTCTGCGCATCAGTAAAATGTCCAGTGTTCTATATTCCTAATATACTTCACTGTGCAGTTATATAACTAGCAAAGTAATGTTCAAATCCCTCAATAATTTTCACAGTGACAGTAATCATTAAGTAGTAGTTATTTACTGCTATATTTTCTTGTATAATTTTAGTAATGCCAATTTAAATTGTTAAATGCAGGATGCCTTCATTTTAC
>QLNU02013614.1:15683081-15758556 GCA_006491805.2 Dysdera silvatica
CATGTCTAGTGATTTAACCAAAAACTTGGATGTGTTGCATACTTGCAGAAATTTAAATTTTTTTTTTAAAATACAAACTTCAGCTTTTTTTCTACAACTACACAAAGTACACATTTAAAAAAACAATCAACTAATATGCTCTATTTTGTAACCTGTTCATACATACACTTGATTCGTGCAAAATAAAAATCCATTTCTTTTATGGTGATCTTATAAAAAGGTTAAGAAGTGCTGTGTTAATGGTAATAAAATGTAAATTATTTTTTACTTCCAGAAAACAAAAGTATTTGAACTGTTGTATTTTGTAGACAGAAGAATAGAACTTGCTAAGAGAGATTCACCAAGATGGCAATTTAGTCAGCCTGTTTTCATTCGACCCAGGCTATTTTCTACTAGTCAGTGTATATTAATATAATCCATAGTTTTTCCAAAATATAACTTATCAAAGCTATACAATTAATCTCTCTTAAGTTTGGACTACTTGACAAAAAACAACTTTTCCGACTGGTGTACATTATAATTACCATACAGAATTATTTTATTCCAATGCAATGAACTGAAAGGTCCAGAGCTAGTTAAACATTACAGTTTTTATAAATTAAAATGTTATAAACTTTGAAAATAATTATGAAGAGGAACACACAACCTTCCAATTTATCGAAAACAATATTCTAATCACTTTTACTGTCTTTTTATAAACTACAATTTAAAATACTGGAGTGGAATTAGAAAGAGGTGCTGTGTATTGATAGACTCAATACAAACCAGTGACAGCCCATGGCGAGATTTAAATGAAGCGACATAAAGCTAATTTACGGCCTATACTTGCCAAGAAACTGGTTTTTACCTCATTCAGTAAATAAGAAAGAAATTTACAGTAACTTTGGGTTTTGGTGAATTGATTTCACTTAAATCTCGCTGCAGGCCGCCACTGATCCAAACCCCATCGTCAAAGAAACATTTTAGAATGTATATTTAGTAGCAACCTTAAATGGTAATGTAATAAAACCCCTCGTCAGCAAGCACTCGCCTGTCAGAAAAATGTCTGTAAAAGAGGGGTATTATTGTAAAGGAATTTCTCAACGGGGAATTTCCTTTACATAAAAACAGGGTGTCTGTTAAGAGGGGTTTTACTGCAATAAATCTAGAATTCCTGTAATTTCCTAAATTACAAAATGAATGCGATTGTGCCTCGTGAATGAACCTTAATGATCGATGCTGCTGCCTTATTAGTGGTCCAGTTCGAGGCAGGAATACGTAAGTATTCCGAAATTATAGCTTTTCCGTCTTGTGTTTAGAGTTTAAATGTCTAATAACAGAGCAGTCCGAATCATTAAATTTAGCTGTATATAAACCTGATTTTTTAAATATGTAAGCTGGACCTTAAATATTATTAAACTTTTGTAATGATTTTAGTGTCTGGGCAAATACCATTTTCTGAAGCCAATGTTTGTTTTTAAGCCATGTTTTTGTGCCCAAATTATATTTATTCATATTTGTAATAACTTTTCTTAATATAGCCATTTTGCACTTGTGAATTAGAAAATGATGGCCCCTAGTCATTTTTTGTTTATAACAGCGTTGAAGCTTAACATGTTAATAAAAGCTTTCCTTTATTTGTGTGGTTTGACATTATTTTAATCTAGTATTGTAATCTTAGATTACATTATGTTCTTGAGATCTTCAAGCAAATTATTATGAACTGCTGTCTTAAACTAGCTTCAGTTAGTCTGCTTGCCTAAAACCTCGAAAAAAAATTATGGTTAAGAAACAAAAAACTTTTTTCTTCTAAATAATGAGCTTTCCATAATTATTGATGTTTTATTTAGTGACATAACTATACTCAAAATTTGTGATTTTTCCCCTAAACTTTTCAATTTTTGTCTGAATTTTTAATGGTGTTACAGCATTTTTTTTTTTTAATTAATTTTTGAAAGTTTCCTGTGTACTTGAATTTTACCATTTTTTTTCCAAGAATAATTTATGGATTAGCGGGTTGAGAAGAGAATTTACTGTATAGTAAAATCTCTTAATAACCCCCCACAGATTAACAGAAAGCATTCTCTCTCAAGAAATGACCATATTTTGGATACAGAAAAAAAAAATTTTTTTTCTTCCCGTTTGTGTTCTCACCATGAACAAAGTAAAGAGAAGGGAATTTGAAATTGTCTTTAAACATCAGGAAAAAAAAAATAGTTTTTGATCAGATCTGGAAAATTCAGGGAAACCCTTAACCTGCTTCCACGAACGTGAAACTATTTCCCGTGCAACCGAAGTTCAGTTGCTGCTTGTGTGGTCAGGGGATTTTTTTTTCCTTCGATATGAGTTGGAACCTTGTAAACAATTTAGGAATATTATCCTTCAATATTTTACCACTATGAAAACCTTGATTTAAAATTGAATATAAGTTTCAGGACTTTTCTTTTTTTAATCCAATTTTCAAGAACTCTCCTTTGTCCTTGCTAAAAAAAAGGAAATGTGACGGTAAGTTACATCTTATCAAAAATGATTGCAGGGAATCCTAAGCCTTCCACTGAGGGTTTGTTTATAAAAGAGTGTTTAGTTAAAGCAGCAGAATATATTTGCCCTGAAAAGGTGAACGGATTTAAAGAAGTTGCTCTTTTGCCATTAGAATTGATGAATTGGCTTCAGATATAAAAGTGCAACTAAAGCAGAAAATGGCAAGGTTCCTTTATTTTTCACTTGCAGCTGACAAGAGTACATACGTTGCCCAGTTAGCTATTTTTATTTGCAGGGTAGACGAGAACCTTAAAATAACTGAGGAGCTACTACAGGCAATACCGATGCATGACACTACAATAGCTGTTGAAAACAAAATTAAAATAATATTTGAAGAGGAAAATTTGCCCTGGTTGAAGTTGGCATGCTAGGTTACAGATGGTGCCCCTGCAATGGCCAGCAATAAAAACGGCGTTGTCGGAAAAGTTGATCGATGAAGGATCAGTTATTTCATTTGTACATTTCCACTGTATCGTATGTCAAGGGCCACTGTGTAACCATGTTTTAAAAGTAGAAAACAGCATCTTGAAGCCTGTGGTGAAAATCATGAACTATATTCACTCCAAAAGCTTAAATCAGTTTGCTGCTTTTCCCCAAGGTATCGGTTGTGAGCATGGTGATGTTTTATATTACTCCCATATAAAGTGGCTGAGCTGTGAATGAGTATTAAAACGATTTTGGAATGAGACATGAAATTAAGACATTTCTTGAGAGTAAAGATCAAGATGTCTCAATCTTTGATGATCCTAAATTGCTATATAAGTTGGTGTTCAGCTCAGATATAACTGGCTATTTAAACAAATTAAATGTCAAACTACAAGAACAAAATAAGCTAGTCACTGATATTATTAATAATGTGAAAGCATTCATAAAAAATTGCAGCTTTCGGAGAATCAACTTTGAACAGGAAATCAGGAAATCTTGCCTGTTTCTCCAACTTTGAAATCTGCGCTCAAGGAAATTGACTTCGTTGCATTTTCTACAAAAATTGCTATGTTAAAAGAAGACTTTAACAGGCGATTTGAATGTTCCAGAAACATGAAAGATATTTTTAATATATTCAAGTTACCATTTTCCTGCAGTGTTGATAACATGCCTGAAAAACTTCAACTTGAATTAGTAGACTTCCAATGTGATTCTTTACTGGAAGAAAAATTCAGTACCTACAACCTCACCGAGTTCTACCAATTCGTTTCAAAGGACAAGTATAAAAACTTCCATAATGTAGCTGCACGCGATTTTTGTTAGTGTTCGGTACAACATATTCTTGTGAACAATTATTTTCAAAAATGAACCAAATGAAATCTCTTAAATGAAACAAGCTAACTGACATGCATTTGAATTCAGCTTTAAGGGTGGCATGTTCCAAGGACATTTCTCCTAACATTGACAACATGGTGTCACCAAAGTATGTCCAAACTTCTGGTTCAAAAAAATAATGGTATAACCACCACAAGTGTAGTCTGTATGATGTAATATTAAAATAGCTTGTTTTTGATAAACATATTTTACTCTGAACTTAGCTATTAATATTCTCAAATCATGTAAAATAATTCACTATCATGTAATCTTTATAAAGCATTAATTTTTCATGCAGCCCGCTAATGGCCTGCCAAAGGATATGAGTTTGAGAACACTGATCTAGAACGAGCATGCATTGAAATAAAGATTATATGAAATATTAAAAACTATGTAAGTTTTTATGCCACAATATTTATGTTGCATCAGGGCTGTTTTCCCTAAGTAAACTTCTTATGGCTTAGCAGGGTTTCCACATAACCTAGAATTGTGCCTAAATATCAGGAAAAAAGGTTTTTTGGTCAAAAGTCGGGGAAAGCCCCCCCCCAAAGCAGAATGTTTTGCAACGTTCTGCAACAAGCCTTCAGCTGATCAAAAATGTTCTGCAGGAGATATATGTATTATATACATTTTTAAATTCTATAAAACGTAAATTCCTTTTTTAATAGATATGTAGAAAACATGTGTTAGACTGCTTTTTTTTTTAAAATCTCCTTATTTACTTTAAGAAAAAAAAAAAATAATGGTTCATCCCGTGATCGTCTGCACTGAAGCTGTTTGTTCTGTGACGTGCGTCACACTTTTTTAACACATTCTGCTTTGAGGGAAAAGCTTTCTTAACTTCTATTTTAAATACCTAAATCTCCCAAGAACATAAAAGCCATTTTGCCTGCAACCGAAATTTAGTTTTAAGATCGGTCGGGGAAATTTGTTTTATTCAATGTGAGTGGCAACCCTTGCCTATGGAACTACCAACAGACTACGGTGAATAGTTGGTTGGCAATCGTCCTTTTTGGCATTATTGGGATTCAAGCCCAGGATAATGGCTCGTTAAGGGAACTGATTACCCTTCCTCCGTAAAAAAAATTATATTTCTTTCTTTTTGGTTTTATGGCTCAAAGACTACAGTGGCCATGCTGCACCGGGACCTACTGTTTTCCGAGGAATCCAAACCTCTTAGGGCCTAGGGAAACCAAACCCCGGACCAAAGTGTGCAGTGCGACCTTTCTGAGATCTCTGAGTAAGCGTTCTTTTTGCACTGCTGGGAGTCGAACCCGGATTAGCGGCGCACTAGGAGAACGCGTTACAACACTGCGCCACCGCAGGGCAAAAAAAAATACATATATGCTATGTGTGTAGTCCATTAGCTTAAATGGAATTAATATTATACACTATAACAATCCTTTTGCAAATTACAATGAAAAGTAAACAGCCAAACTTCCAATGAATACCGAGAGAGTCAAACAGTGTTGATGGAATTAAAAATGGGTTTTGTAGAATTGAAAATCTAAGAAATAGACTACAACATTTTTTATTCTGCATATTAAATATTTGATTATTAATGGGTTTTTTAGACTTTGTCAGGTACACTGTATATGTAATAAATTAAAACAATGTATTTCATTCTATACAAATATAAAATGAACCTCGCAAACATAGCCATAATATGAACACAGAATATAAGAAGTTTGAGAACTGTGCTTCAACTGAGTCTGAAAACCTGGGCATTTTCATCAGTCTTCAACTGGCAATTCCTTGCTTTTTGTAAAAGACATCATATGGAGATCAGGTGTCGAGGGCACAGTTGAAGAACAGTTGCCTTGCCCTGAAAAATAAACCAAATTTAGTGCGTCAATTTCTTGCCGAAAGTCTTGACTAGCAAAAATAAACTTTTTTCGATCAAAAATTTTTACTGAAATTTTAGTCGTGGTTAATTTTTTACTTAAAAAGACTTAGAATTTGTTTTAATTTGAAAATCACTGGATAGCAAACACACTCAACACAATTCCAGCCTGAATAAAAAATCGTAGAGGGCCAGAAATTTTCATAATTATTTCTTCAACAACTTCGTTTAATTAGGCTGTTTGCCGATAACAAATACCATCACAGTTATATCCACCTTAAAAAGACCACTCACTTCTTTTTATGGACCATATTCATATGAGCTATAACTGAAGTGTTGGAGCATCAGACTTAAACAATATGTGGTTATCGATAATTTGGAATAATTCGAGGGGAGATGGAATTCTTCCAGTTTCCAACTTTGACCAAACAGGAACATCTTTTGGAAGAAAAACATTGCATTATATATATAATATTGTCCTATAGCATTTAAAAATGAAATACAAAAATTCTCAACGTAGTATTCTGTAGTATAGTAGATGTTTGTTTGTGGTTTTACGGCTCAAGGACTACAATGGTCATGCTGTGCCAGGACCTACTGTTTTCCGAGGAATCTGAACCTCTTAAGGCCTAGGGAACCAAACCCTGGACTACAGTGAGCAGTGCAATCTTTATGAGATCTCTAAGCATTCTTTGCATTGTTGGGAATCAAACCCACGTTAACGACACACTAGGCGAACATGTTACCATACTGTGCCACTGTAGGGCCGTAGTACAATAGAACTCCCAATAACTGAAATAAAAGCAGTGGACCCTATTTGAGATAATCCAGAAATTTTCAGAATTATATAGTTTTGATGTACTCTCGGACATATCTGTTACATATGGCCAGTTCCAGTAATTTGAGAATTCCAGCTAATAATTTTACAGTCTAAAATGTTCACATTTGGTTTTCACAACCCACCTCTGCTCAATTTAAAATTAATAGGCTCATGCTGAAAAGCAGAGGGTAGTCATATCACAGTTTGAAATGCTTGATAGCCACATTAAGCTAGGCTGAAGATCCCTGAGTGGAAGTGGGGGGTGATTGCGTGAGTTCCTCTCAAAGCTAGAGTACATTAGAAAACAAACATAAATATTTTTGCCAAAAACATTTAGTGTGAACTAAAAAAGAAAAAGAAAGATGCATCAGGCCATTTTGACCAATCAAGGTTTTTTGTATTTAAAAAAATATACAAACAGGGTTCTTAAAGCACTGCTCGTATGTTGCATGATATACAGGAGAGATTGATACTTTTCAAGTCTTAGAAATCTAAACTGAATCGTCAATTTAAGGAATACAGGTACACTTACATTAGCAATTAAATTTATATGGTTGGTAGTACAACTACAGAGATTCATGGATCTGGCAGGCATACACAGATATATAAGAAAACTATTTCTCACAATTAAACCAACGGCATTACAATATATTACTGAGAATAACAACTTGTGCATGTAACCTTCACTTTGTATATAGGGCACTATGAAAATTAATGATAAATAACATGGATGAGAAAGTTCACTAACACGAACGAGACTGCCACTTTTACAATTGTATAATTCCTTTTGGCACTCTCTGATGTTGGAAAGCTATCACTTAAAATTGGTGGAATATGACACTTAACTATCTTTATGCCATAAAAACAATATACTAATTTTGGAGATTAGAAATTCGGCTGAAATTAAACTCACAGCCTCTTGGCTACAGTAACTAAACAGCAAACGTATGTTCAGAAACTACACCTTGGCCTCTCTCTATATATATATACATTAAAGCCAAAGCTCCCATAAAATTGTCTCAATACATAGAAATAGTTTTACTCTGCAAATGAATGAAGACTTGGTTTGAATCACAGAGTTCACAAAAACCTCTATATATACAAAATCTCAGTATGTGAAGTTCTACTGTATATAGTAGCGTTTCATCTAGAAAAAAATTAGGGCAGGGCACACGGACTGACAAGAGGCCATTTGTTTGGGTCTCTAAATACATAGGTACTCATGACGAATATCTACGATTACGTCAGCTTTTCTGTTACTAATTCCTTTAAACAACATCTTAATTTATTTAGTTCTTATTGTTGCTTTCTTTAAATTTTTTGGTTTTTGTTTGCAAGTAACCATTTTTTTGAGTATTTTTTTAGTTCCGAGTTTAGAATATAATAAAGGGAAAAGTGCACGTGATTGCAATCTAACGGCAATGTTGCCAGATGGCAAGATTAAAAAATCCCAACTTCATACAAAATAATTAAATTAACTACAAGTTAGTTAAACAATATCCGGTAATAATTTCATTTATTCAAATATCCTATACTGTATGACAAGTAAGCTTCATAAAATAGGGATGTAAAACATGCTTAGTTTAAAGCTTAAAGACAAACAAATTGATTTTAACAAAAATTTGATCTCAAAAATAGGTGGAACCGCTAACGTTTGTCGGAGTAGTCCGTGGTTGAAAGTCTGCAAACCTGGCAACAGTGCTTTGTTTACAAATATTCGTCAGCAATTTCATTTTGCCAAAACCATCAGTGTTATTACGGAAATGAAATGCTGGAGTACAAAATTTTTATAAATCAACAAATTTCATCACGCGTTTTGGATTCTAACGTGGGAATTTGAATTATCATCGGGGACGGATGATGTGTTATTTTCTGAGGGCTAGATGGGACATATGGGCACAAGGGTGAACAAGTTGAAGGACAGGGCACTAATGGGTACGGCAGGGCGCTAAGCAGTTCTATTTCGCTTTAGATGAAACATTATATATACAATTGTGGATTTGACTTCAGTATGCAACGTTACTCATTTTCTTTTCATACTTCAAAAAAGGAAAGAACGGAACAATTTTATTTTTCATTAAACTTATCTGTTGTATTACATTGTTAGACAATGACAAGAATTTCCAAATACATATTTTGTTTATGCCTGGAATTCCATTTTGATGTAAATGTAATGATCCTATTGGGGCCATTATTTCCATGAAGAAACCAACTGGGAGAATTCAGTACTACAATTACATGTTTTTGTGTGGCAATTACGTGAAGATTAAATAATGTAGCTATCGTTAGTGGTTGTTCAAAACTAAAACTGAAAAAACATTATCACAAACAACTTAAAATATTTTAATTTTGGCATTTCCAAACTTCTGAAAATACATTTTCTTTCAAATCTTGGTATACTGAAAGGAAGTCCTTTTATTCAAAATACAATTGTATATTTATATTTTTTGCATTCCAAAATCACACAACATATTATCCGGGATGCAATTCATGACTTAATAGGACCCCAGACATACATTCACATGTAACCAAACTTATTGAGAACAAAACTCATGTAGGCTTGATGGCAGTAGGATCATGACCACAGAAGAGTATTATTCACGTATACATATTACGTTTTTAATAATGATGAAAAAGCTTTATTAAGCTTGAAGAAACATAGTGCATACCATTTAATATAATTTCGAATGCTCCGGTTGATATCAGTTGGCCTTCGATAGTATTACTTAGAAAAAATGTCATCAAACAAGCATACATCTGAAAGAAGTTTACGAACACACATCATTTAAATATATACACTATCATAACACATGATTGGACGAACATTTAACAAGAAAACGTAAGGTAGTTTTACCTTATTTTGAAGCATCCATGAAAAGAAATTAGGCGTTGGTCTTCCAAGAATTTGAAAGGGATCATTGCTACTAAGAACCATTGCAATCACAACCCATTTCAAAATACTGAAGGCGGTAGCAAGAAACATGCGTATTGGGGGAGGAGGAAACGTATCTCCGAGCACCGTGATGTCTGGGTACTTCTCTTGTAGAAGGGTGACATACTGCTCAAAGACACGCCTGTATCCTCAGGAGTAACTGTACAATAAAAAGTTTCTTATCAGACCACAAAAACTAATCAAAATGAGTAAAAAAAGGAACGAGAGGTGAAACCCATTTCGATATGATAGTCACCAACTTCCACGATTTTTTTCTACATAATGCAAAAAAGTTTGACTTCGTATAAAGGAATGGCAAAACATGTTTTTCGTTTTAATTACTTTCAAACACGATGGGATTAAAGCAACAATCCATATACTTTGCAGTCGATTCACATATAGCTATACAGTGAAAAAAAATCATAAAAGTTGGTGGATAAAGTTCTATTCAGTGTTTATTAATAATGGTTTTTGTAAGTGGTTCATTCAATTTTGAGAATTAATTTGCATTTAATGGTACACTGACTTAGTTTTCCATCGAATCAGAATCTTTGAATTAGGGCAGAGATGGGGAATTTGTGGCCCTTTAAATGAATCCAAGTTTCGTGGAATAAATCTGTTTATGTAAGATAGTACCCTTCACAGGGATAACACAATTGCCAAATATTGGTCAACACACAAAGCCACCGGGGCGAGTTTTTTGTGAGTTTTTCGTGGGGGATTTTTTTATTACAAATAAATTTGACACCCACGTATTAGTAGCTCAAACTAGAGCTATTTTTGTTTAGGAGAAAAAGAGACGCCATCCTCTTCCTGGAGGATGAGGATGGAGGCTCTTTTTCTCCTAAACAAAAAATAGCCCCAGACTGAGCTAACAATACGTGGGTGTAAAATAAATTCCCCACAAAAAATTCGCCCCGGTGGCTTTGTGTGTTGACCATTATTTGGCAATTGTGTTATCCCTGTGAAGGGTAATAATATCTTAATCATGGTTCCCACTCTTTTGTCCTGATGAAATTCAAGGACTTTTCAAGGACCAAATATTTTTTTCAAGGATCTTACATAGTACATTGGAAATAAGGGAAATATCCCTTTTTTTTTCTTTTGCCAAAACTTGAAAAAAGGGAAAAATTCAAGGACTTCCCAAGGACCCACCACATTTTTGTCAGTTTTCAAGTACTTTTCAAGGGCCCTGACTTAGCAAAAAAAAAAAAAAATCAAGAACCGTGGGAACCAAGTCAATATACAGAGAAAAAAGCGTTTGTTCTTGTCCTCGTTCGTCTAGTAGGTCAAGACATCGTAGGGACCCCAGTTGGAATCCAAGATGAGAACAGCGTCTCTTCTTCTCCTAAACAAAAAATAGTTCTCGATTAAGCTAATCATACATGCGTGTCAAATTTATTAGTAATAAAAAAAAAATTCTTATACTTTCTTAAAAAAATTAACACATTTAAAATATAATAAGGCGAAAGAGGATTTAATAAACGATTTTGCTTATTTCTTTGCATAAGGTAAAGCTCAGTCCACATTAAAAAAAAAAGCATTTTGAAAAATCAATCTTTCTTGAAAGCTCCTCTGCAAAAGAAATTTCGAATAAGCATTTCTCCTAGTTAGCAAACATCATTGATAAGTAGTAGGATTTAAGCACAATACTTGACGAACATTTAGCTTTTCTAGACTTAACTAAAATTGAATACACTAAATGCATAAATTAGTATTTTAACCTCACATAGTCAATGTCTCCTAAGTGCTACAGATGGAAATGATAAGAGCTCTTAACAAAATGGCATTTTAACGAATCATGAACGTCCTTAATTAATCATCTTTGTTTTTTCCCCACATTATATGATCAACATCATGTATGTTAACAATTGACTAAACGAACCAATCCATAGCAATTCATGTTAACCACTTAGCTTACAATGTCGTGTCAGAGACGTGGTGAGGCGGCCGTGCCAAATATGAATAAAATGTCTCAGAGATGTTGTAGAGCTGATCGGGCTACACGCGACATTCACTCAGTTTTCTTTACTGCATTCGGAACTGCAGACTTACTTTTTACGAGAAATTATAAAAGGCACGCGCGTTTATGGCACGCGCTATTGGAAATTAAATCGTAAGGCAAGGGGTTAATACATAAATGCCTAATGACCAACGTAATGTATGAAGTCCAGAGAAAAAAGACAAGTATAATCTGTTCCAGATTTGGGAACTGATGCTAAGGTAAAATAGAAATATGGAAAAATGAAATAGAAAACCAAGGCATTTGGCAACATGGGCAAAAAAGTTTTCTTGCTTTTCAAGCATGTATTGCCAGTACTGTATTTAACCAATAGGCTTTACAGAGTAGGGTGGCAAAATTTTGAGTCTGATATAACAAAATCAATACCATATGATATAATCAGATGTTTTGCCGAGAAGAAAGCTAGACGTCATGCTTTCCATTTAAATACCAGTGTTCGATAGGCTTTTATTTTTTGCTAAAATTAAAATTTATTTCAATAAAATTGAATTTGATTTATTATATACCAAGAAGAGATAATACTTCAATATAAGTTAATATTGTTTAATGTTTATGTTTCAATTTATGAGTGTGTTTTTCAACATATTTATTATCAACATAAAAGTTTTTATCGTGTACGCTAATGAATGCAGTGTGTTTCTACCACTGAATTGAGGAGGGAGCAACGGGTAGGAAGGAAAGAGCAGCAAAATGATAAATCCGCACATGTGTACTCATGTCAATCTCCTACGTTCTATAAATCAAAACACCCATAAAGTCACAAATGACAAGATACTCGTTTAAAGGTTCAACTTTGAGTATGAACGTCCACACTACAATCAAGTATTTCAACGTTTTCCTATAAAAAGCAGTCACAACGAAGTCATTCAAAAGTGAGCTAACTTCTAAATTAATGTAAAATTTTATTTAGTATACAGTAGTTAAGACTTTTATGAAAAAATATGTTTTAATGTGTATGTAGTCGGAGGTTTTTTTGAATGCGGTTTTTCAAAATTACAGCAAACTTAAGATGGCTGTCTTAGAATTATAATTAACTTAATGCGACCTTCCAACATGAAAACGTTCCCTACCCCCTGGTATAAAAACCAGGAATGACGTTCAAAAACTTGTCTGCTTCGTTTAGCATAGGGTGATCTTGACAATTAAAATTTACTAATTAAATTCCAGAATATGGACCGTACATAAAAAAAATACAGCAAGGTCTTAGGAATTCAATCCAGAACTACAAAGCAATAAGACTAACGAACAACTAAAAGTTAAAAAAGCTTTTATTCGCAATGTGATATGATATGATCGTAGGAAATATATTCTGAACACTAAAACTTTAGTGTGCAGGCTGTACTTCATGTTAGAATATCTTGTCTTGGGAATATACCATATAGTAGACTCACCTTATGCTCATTATGATATAACGACAAATTAAGCCGACCCTAGCAGCTCACCCGTAAGTTATAAGATGCTATTTTACCTCCCTGCAGTGGAAGTGGATCCTTTAAAAAGTCGCTATAACAAGTGCACGGTACTTATATAAAATCATATTAAATAATAATTGTTTCAAACTAATGACCGTTCTGGGAATTACATCATATAAGAAAGGGCGACAGCTTGAAGGAAATACTAGATTGGGGGGGTAAATGGAAGAACACACATTTGTGGTTATGTGAGTGTATATGGGTCAATCAGAGTTAATAAAAAAAATAAACAGAAATCAACATGCAATATATGTTTTTCAATCTTAACTATATTATACATTAATTTCACCAGAGGGATTTCTCAGAATTGGCGCACCTAACCCATAGAAGCAATTTGTGAGAGCGATAGAGGGCTATAATGCATACCAATACATGAACTTCATTGTTGGTCCACTAAAAGAACTCATAAAACTAGTTTTCGGAATTTCTTTGGCAGAAGGACTCTCTTGTACTGGAAGTAATTCCTTGGCGGACATTATTAAAAACAACGCAAACAATGCCCATATCACGTATCTGCTGTATTCCACCATCGCATCAGCAATTGCAGGTCCTTTCTTGCCGACGTCACAAAATCATTGAGGATTACGACTTCTGGAAAAGAAATCCACGAAATTTAATATAAAATTATTAACATTGCTTTTAAATTCACAAAATGAAAAAAAGTTATCATTTACCGCAATCATAAACAACTTAAAACGATAACAGAAAAATAGCCAAATTTTTCGGTGACGGTTTCATCACCTTAAGGTGACCTAAAATATTGCAGAAAACTTTGGTGTTCTGCAAAATTAGTTTAAAACATTTTTAATAAGCCGGAGTGTAGCTAAAAGGAGAATTATGCTTCTCTTGAAAGCATTTAATGCTCCCAAGAAAAAAAGTAAATTAAAAATTAATGAATGCGATGTACTGAGCACTGGGATGATCGGGTTGTTAGGGGCGTATGGATGAAAGGGGGGCTCTGGAGCTAAAGCCCTTCTTGTAAGATATCATGGCTCATTTTACTCTTTAATGCTGAATTACAATCTTTTTGAAAACTATTGAAGTCCCCCATAATTTTTGAATTCCGACGTCCCTGACTAATGCCCCCCCTAGATCTCGAAGACAGGTACTCCAATATCAATGACTACCAATCTGCTTACTGGTAAAACTATAGAATTTTACAGGTGTATTAAACTTTAAGGAAACTTTTAACATGTTTCAAAGTTGTTACATGTTATGTAACTGGTCGATAGCAGACGACGTTTACCGGAAAGCAAAAGCATCAATATTTATTAGATAACCGCCTTTCAAGGTCTTTTCGTGAGATTATTATTAAGTGGAGATGTGTGTTTAGATGGGGTTCAGCATATTTTGTATTTCGATCATATACTGTGAAACGAAAGAGAAAGGCGAAAAATAATTATTTCGAGGGAATTGAGGAAAATGGTAATTTAAAAGGAGGAAATATCTGTTGTGCAGTTAAATAAATTTGGTTGTTTTTTTAGAATGTAAATAGCTTTGTTTCGCATGCAGTGCTGTCTTAATTTGTGGGAAATCAAGGAAGTCCTGACTCAAACAATGCCTCTAAATTATGGCAAAGTTTGTTTATTATATAAATTAAAACCCTCATTGTAGGTAAAACACTCAAAAGGACAGAAATTTTGCCTGTGGAAGAGATGGACATCATTGTGAAGTAGTTTTTGGCAAGGAATTTTCCTTTAATTTTAAAAACAGTGACTATGTTTGAGGGGTGGCCTTTAAGTGGGTGCTTTATTGTATTATATTTTCTATTTCAAAAGTTTGAAAGTTGGTGTAAAAGGGCGTCTCCACTTGCATTCCTCCCATTGCCCTGGTTGTATGCTTACGTTTATTTGAGCACTACCTTATTACTGTTTTAAAATAATGATTTTTTTTAAGTATCTTTGTGTGTGTGTGCTCTTTACACTAATTCTGTTCTTTCAACTGGAAATTTTTTTCTATATTCTTGCAAATTTATGAAGTAGTGTGATTGCTTTAATAACGGAGCGAGTGTTAAAGTATTATTTAAGCACCTTGCAGTGGGGTGGGGGGGTTACCATTGCTCTTACTTTCCTATGTTAATTTTCATTTACTATGTTGGGTGGCGGTTGTTGAATTGGTCAAAATATTGTTTACATAATACTTGAACTCTCTCTAATTAAAAGTGAATTACCTTTCTTTTAAATGTGCCATAATTTTTAAAGATGTGTATGCAATTCATAATTCAATGGTTCTTCAATATAGTAAACAATATTCTATTTTCTCACTGATATACTTGGTTCTGTAGTGGGGGAAGTTATAATGCATTAACCTAGCATATGCGCCGTTAACCCAGATTTAGTGCCCAATGACGTAAAAATGGAACACTTACCGATGAACTACTTACTGCAGTTCAGGAGTTGGTTGCCCAATCCTTTAGAGGGTCAGATTCCTTGGAAAACTCTAGATTTCATCGCTAGATGACCTTTCTGTCCTTTCGCCATACAACAAGCTTTGAAAATTGATATTTTCCAGCCTTTTCTATGGTCTTAAAATTATTTTGGGGAAAATTTAGTGTTTTTTCTCTCATTTACGTTAAAATTTACTCTAGTGTGATATATAAGATTTGGATTAGTTTTAAACTTGCTATTAATTACCACTGCAATGAGTGCACATCCATAGTTATTGCATATTTAACCCTAGAAAGGTCCTTTAGGGTGTGGGAGCAGTGGTAAATTTACCGATATGCTAAGGTGGCTGAAGTCTGCAGTGGCCAATTGTCGATAACGAAAAGTTTGTAAGGGCATAGCTGATTTTTTTTGGCTATAATTGAATTAATAATTTTTCAGAAAGGTTTTGTTTCTATCAAAATATGGCACACATTTCTCTGCCCTCTGAACCACCTATTTGAATTTAAACAGACTGAAAATGGGCTTACTGGCATAATTAGAGAGGCTAAGCTCACTACCTAGAAAAAGTATAACCAACAGTGCAAAAGTAAACATAAAAGTATAAACACAAGCCCATTTTAATCTACAAGTGATGGAAACAGTCATGAACCTGAAATCCACGCCACTTTTACACCCTCCTTACATTCCGGATTTAGCACCGTCTAACTTCTGTTCGTTTTCAAAATTGAAAGTGACATTGAAAGGTTGGCATCTGATACCCAAGTTAAAGTTGTTCACAGATGGAGCAAAATTTTGTTTATAATCAACCATGAAAAAGTTTGTATCAACCATATACTTCCTTCGTGGATGGAATGAGAAAATGGTTAGCTCATTTGAATAAATGTGTAGAAGTAAATGGCGATTATGTTGACGAGTGAGAGTATGGTGTTTAAGAGAGAGAAATTTCTTTATTTTGATGTCACTTTTATTATTTTATTTTGTTGGAACTTTGTGCAATTGGAGACCTTACTTTTCAATCAACCATCGTATATATGTATGTATATATATTAATAAATAGTTACGAATTTTAAAAGGTTGTTAACTATGAACTGTCGTTATTTCAGTAGTATTATGGTCTGATCGTTATTGGAAAAAATAATGGCTGGATTAACCGCCCAAGGACTGCTAGCAACATTTGTGAATGTGAAGACGGTGATTGGTCCTGTGCCTCAAACCGATTCTCCTGATGTGGTCCAAGACGCTAGTGAAATCCAGTCGTTACTTAGGAATACGCAAACCAAACAGGTAAACTTACCTGGAATAGTAATCTTGTACATTGAAATATTGTTTGCTTTCTAAATGAAAAAGAAAACAGTTCAATTGCTCAATATCTGCACTGACTATCTTCAAGCATGTAGGACTGAGTTAGGTATTCCGTTGGTAATTCCATTTCAGAGTCGTTGGGTATAAACAATATTCAGAGATCACATAAAGCCATTGATCATATTTCAAATTATATATCATACAATCTTGTGACTTAGAACCACCAGCACTAGACTAACATTGGCCGCTATTCGCTTACTAATCTGAATTCAAACATTTTGAAATGCCTTATGGACTGAAGATTATGATGATTCGTTAATTTTGCACACATGTTCTGTTAATTGTGGAATGTTTTCGTAGATATTTGTAACTCAATTGTACTTTTGAAGTTTTTCTTCAATATGGATGGCAATCCTGATGTTGTTTAAGCACATTGTCCACAATATTTTTCCTATTTTGCAAATTACTCAAGAAATGAATTAAGTGTTCACTATTGGTAAAAGAAAATATATGGAGAATTAGGAAAAACAGGGAAATATACCATTTATATAGGGACCATGAGCTCTTGGCAGAAATAAGGAAATGGCAACTTGATGGCTTGGGCATGTAGAAAGGTTGGGAGAATCTACGGCGGGGTGGGGAACCTTTTCAGGTTGGAGGGCCGCATTAAGTTATTTGTCATTGAAGAAGGCCATATTCAAGAAATTGCAATTGAGGTACTGGGGTGTAGCCAGGGTTTAAGTTGGCTCAAAAAATGTTGTCGTTAAAATGGAAAAAAAAAAAGGTTGTAGCAAAATGCTAAAAAAATATTAGTTGCTTTCGTTGCTCGAAAAATCTTATCAATAAAATTATTCTCATCAACAATACTTTTAATTACTATGAGAAGCACACTTTAAGGTTTAAAAAATAGCAATCAAATATAAATCAAAGTTATTAAAAAAAAAGAGCAAAGTTTGTTGATAGGACATTAAACAACTGTCACTATTTTGGGAGACAAAAATTTTTTTTCTCGCATTTTAGAATAATTCATCACATTTGGCAAAAAAAAGTGACCATAGTTTAAACTCTAGGCACTGAGTACTGAAAAATATGTTGCAGAAAGACCAACGTTTTTAAACGATAATGAAACTGACAAAATTATTATAAGAAAAGAACAATATTATAGTGTCTATTACGAGTTGAAATATGAAAGTATTGGTAGTGACTGAAGATGATGGTAGACAGTTCGTTAAACTGAAGTTGATAAAAAATGGTTTAAGATGAACATTTGAGTGGCCCAAAGATTACAATATAGAAACTGGTTACAGACAATTGATATTTTATAGTCACTTTAAAATTATAAGTGACAGGGCCATTTTCTGTGCCTGAAATTATTAACATCCACAAAGAGTATAAAGAATTGAAAAAATTAAGAAAATATTCATTTTATTTCAAAAGATTATAAAAAATTGTTAATTTGCACTTCGTATTTTTGTTTGTCATAATTAATTGCTTTTTTTATGTATGTTTTAAAATTCAGAAATTATTTGCATAAGAATATGTTTTGAGCAATTTTCCTTTTTTGTTTTTCCCCCTTCAGTGTCTCATTTAAATATATATTTATTTTTTCAATTTCCTCTAATTGCATATGTTTTGATTATGATTACTAACAACACCAGTTATATGATTGGCTAATTATACACTTAAATTATTTTTGGTGTACAATTTTACATTGGATCATTAATTTTAAAATATTTTATAATTGTGTATCGTTAAGTGATTAAATGGATAATTATTTTTTTGATTTATTATTAAATGGATAATCACTATTAATTGCTTTTGCTTTATGACATAGGTCAAGGAATTAATTCGTACTAATCATTGGGCTATCAATCATCCTGTTCGGCAGCAGTTGTGGGAAGTCTTGTGCAACCAAATTTCAAGTTCACGGCATGAAGTTCTATATAAAGATGTCTGTGAAGAACTATTTGGTAATGTGCTTTCAGATTATCGCTTTTAAATCCGGCTTATGGATATATTAACAAAATATAGCAATATATCAACTAGGATATTTAAATTCATATATCAGTGATGCGTGTACTATTCATTATGGAGCACATTGCATCATATGCGAATGTATTATTCAAACTAAATCTTAAACTATTAATGTTTTAAATTAAACAGTTACATCTTATTATTATAATTATGTGAACTTGCATTATGGTTTGGTTATTACACTCAGTCATTAGTTCAATCCCATTATAACTGGTATGTAAGCTTTATTTCAGATTAATCAACAAGCCCCCTTCTAGCAAAAAACTCTACAATGCAACAGCAGATAGGTTTTTAAAACAGAGTTTAAGCACCCTGGTCCTGTGGTGGTACGGTTGTAACGTGGTTGTCTGGCATGCTGTTATCCTGAGTTTGATTCCCAACAGTGCCAAAAAAGAATGCGTATCAACTAACTACTCACCATAGTTGAGGTTGGTTCACTGAGCTGTAACAGGTGCAGCTCCCTTGTAGAGCTGTAAATCACGGTGCAGCATGACCATTAATGTCCTTGCTCGATAAAACTCACAAACTATTCAATTTAACCACCCCATTTTTTAAACTGTCAATCGATCGTGGATAAACATCTGATCAGAGACACTAAGTTTGCTAGGTTGGTTGCGAACTATAGGTAGCGTGATCGCACTAGTTTGTTAAATTTTTATGATGTAAGGACTGCAACAAAAAGTCACACTGCACTAACTTAGTCATTTATAAATGTTCAGAGCACATGTTGGGTCATCTCATCTGAGGTATCCTATTTGTGGCACTTTGAGATATAATGCTTAAAACGAATAGTCCACGATCTCGCTAAGAGAGGAAATGTGAATCATGAAAATAAAGACTCGTTTATCCTTTTCATGCATGACTGAAATAATTTTTAAAACATTCTGTACGAGTATGGATGCATATGGTTATTTTAATCATGTTTAAAACTGGCCCTTAAAATGTTCACAGAGTTCTTATAAATATTAAAGATTCCAGTTTCTTCCCTAACACTTCTTTCTTTTTCTGTTAAGATTTCTTGCCATCTTGTTTTCAGACTGCTAACTCATTTGTGAAGAGACTTGCAGCCTTGTGGTGGCGCAGTATAGTAACATGCTTGCCTATTGCACCGTTAATCCGGGTTCGACTCCCAAAAGTGCAATGAACCTTTACTCAGAGATCCTCAGTAGTCTGAGGTTTGGTTCCCTAGACCTTAAGAGGTTCAGATTCCTCGGAAAACTGTAGGTCCAAGAGGTTCGGATTCCTCGGAAAACTGTAGGTTTTATGGTGCAGCATAATCACTGTAGTCCTTGAGCCATAAAACCATAAACAAACTTGCATCATAATACTATAATAATTAAGCTAAGAAATTGTAGCTGGAATATCACTCAAATTAAATTTAATATCTGTTGTGTATGTATACCATGCCAATCACAGGCTAGCATGACGTGGCAATTGTCTAATGCCACTAAACAATGATATATACCTACCCCATATCACATAATGGCCTCAATAAAGGTAACGTGTTTGCCTGCTGTGTGGAAAACCTTGATTTGATTCCCAATTCTTTTCATTTTTCTACTAATACATATTTTAGTGTTTCTTGACTGCCGAACAGTGGCCTGGTATTAGGCTCTGGAATCAATCATACCGAGTCATGAGAAATTCTCCTGGAATATGTCATTTTAATTTTCCGAATATTTTTCATGAATACATATTTTATACTGGAAATATTCTGAGCAGAACAATATTCGTAGAAGTGTCTACAAGCTCAGAGCAAGAAGGCTTAAGTAACATCTATGCAACAAATGCCAGTTAACAAGCATTGTGCTTTTAGATATGGAAGTATTCATGAATGATTGGGGATTTTCAGATATGGGAACCTTTCAGTATTTGAGAGCAAAAGAGATTTAGGCAAGAACAGGGAGTTGGGAGGTATAGTCATTGAACAGTATTCGAGACAGCTGATTATGACTAATCATCAAAATTTCCTGCAAGCTAATTACAACAATATATGGTGAATCCTCTGTTCTTAAAACTAAACGAAATAATATCTGTGTTGCAAATGCCAGTGACCAATCAGCAAGAAAGTAGAAAGCAGTGTGTGTACTAATGGAAAAATTGTGCTAATAATTTTTATAATTATGCCATAGTTAATTTTTTATAATTATGATAGTTTAAATGAATGAATTTAAAAGAAAAATAGCTGCTTATAAGTCAATTTATTTGGATTGGGCCCGCGTCTTACAAAAATAAAATAATTTGCTAGCCCGCAGGGCCTCATAGATGTTGAGAAGTACTAACTTAGAAAATGAGGGTCTGTTTCCCTTGTAAATCTACGTTCTTGCAGAGCACGTTCTTAGCCATCCTTCTCCCATAGAAACACAAATAATATATGTCTATAAATTTATCCATACAGAACATTTAAACTTGTTTTTAATGTTTTAGCATTGCTTTGTCTTTTTTTTTTCTTTCAGGTGAGCATAACTTGCCATCTAGTCTTCCGCCATTCGTTGATCCAGCGTATTGCGTTCGCTATCATCTGAATAACGATGGCCGAAAGTGTGTGGAAAAGATTCTTCAGGTCGTTCACCATCTCAAACCCGATGTCACCTTTTGCCCGATATTATATCCCTTGATCAGCCTCTTTCTTCATTACGTTCCCGAGGATGTCACTTTTACTTGCATTTACAATTTGCTTTCCGAAAAGCAGGCCTACATCTCTCAAACAAAGGCCTCTCATTTAGTTTCTGCCTATTTAGTTATGAAGCTGACGAAGAAATTTGCTGTAAGTTCAACTTGCAAGCATTGGCATAAAAAAAATGAGTGGGGGAGGGGGCGCTCAAGACCTCCTCCTATTGGATGTCAAGCAATAGTATAGTATGACTCCAAAAATGAGCCCTCTTCGAGTGTTCGCCCCCCCCCCCTCTTCGAATAAAAAAAGTCACAATTCATGCGTACACAATATAGTCAAAAGTTATGGGACACTTTCACTTTCAGATCTTTTTTTCAAATTTCTGAAGAAATACTGGATGAATTGTTCTTCAACTTCGGTGATATAAAGAACATACTTGAACTCAAACTTTTCAGTGAAGATTCACTGACGAGTGCATTTAGGGGACCCTCAAAAAATTGAAGAAAAAACAATGTTTTTGATCACTCTGTTTCATAAAAAGCTGGAAATGGTCAACTAACTGTAAAAAATGATTTTACTTGATATTTGTAATACTTGTGTGCATTTTCATAAGAATAGGAAGTAAATCCACGAAGAAAAGCCAGTTTCTTTGAAACGTTCTATTTCTTTTTACATATTTTTTATTTATAACATGCCAAATTTCACGAAACTTACACAAAGCTTGTAAACCTACAAGAGGAACAATATACTGCAGTTTGAAATCGGTGCATGGAATATTTGATGAAACACGAATATTTATAGAAAATATTTTTTAACTGCGCATGCGCAAAAAAAGCATTACTTTCCTTTCAGAAGCCCATAGCCAACTGTAGAGGACAACTTATCTGAACATTACATATGAATATCATAAAATTCTAAAAGATATCGGCGATATATTAGGCTGCATTTCAGAGTACTTCTTAATGAATGATAAGGGATTTTCCACAAATTGCAATTTCCTAATTTATCGGACACCCCTGTGTTCTAAGTGAACTAGTCCAGAATTATGGAAATAAGTAGAAACACGTTTCTCGTTCTATATAATGTGATGTACTATTAATTATTGTTATGTATGAAATTCAGCAAAAAATATAATGAGAAATTGCAGTTCGTGGAAATTCCTTTATCATCCAGCTACTTTCTAAAGTCAACTGAAATGCAGCCTACTATATCACTGATATCTTTTGGAGTTTTCACGATATTCAACTATAATTTTTATATAAGTTTTCCTATAAAGTTGGCTACCGACTTCTGAAAGAAAAAAAAGGTGCTATCTTTTACACGTGTAGTGTTAAAAAGTATTTTCTATAAATACTCACATTTCATTGTATATTTCATGTATTTATTTCAAATTGCAGCATAATCAAATTACAATATAATAATTCTCTTGTAGATTTTCAAGTTTTGTGTAAGTTTCGTAAAATTTGTTGAAAACTGAACGTGGTATAAGCAAAACATGTGTGAAAAGAAATAATATTTCAAAGAAACAAGCTTATCTTCATGGATACATTTCCCATTCTTACGAAAATATGTATAAGTATTGCAAATAACAAGTAAAATCATTTTTTGCAGTTAGTTGATCATCTCCAGTTTTTTATGATACAGTTTTTTTTGATGATCATAAACCTTTTTTTTCTTCAATTTGTTGACAGTCCCTGGAATGCACTGGTCACTGAAAAATGTGAGTCCAATTATGTTCGTTCAGGGTGTCTACCAGGTCATAAAAGTCACGGAAGTCAAGGAAAAGTAAAAAAATAAGAAAAATGTCATGGAAGTCAAGAAAAGGTCATTAAAGCGATATTCTAGGTCACAGTTACGCTTGCTTTGAATTGTAATTTTCATACGCTATTTTAACGATTTTTTACTCGTTCATTTATTTTGGGTTATTTTTGTCATAGCTTGGCAATTTTTATTTATTTTCGGCTATTTTTTATGTACCTATTTTATCAGTCGTAAAAAAAAAAAAAAAAAAGAGTCAAGAAACTTTTTAAAGGCTAAGAAATGTACAAAAATAGTCAAGAAAAGGTCAAGTAAAAGTCAAGGAATTGCCTTTCTTATTTTCGGTAGACACTTCTTTGCATCACCAAAGTTGAAGAGCAATTCATTTACCATTTCTCCAAAAATTCAAAAAAATGTCTGAAATCGAAAGTGTCCCATAACTTTTGGCTGTGTAGTACATATCATCATCATTATCCTCACCACAATGATACGCATATTAATTGGGACTTCCTTATTTGAAGGTCAAATGGTGAATACTCAGATGGGGGCCCACTTTTGAATTTGCACTATGCCACTGATGTCAAGACGCATTTCTCTCTTTAATACCACATAACATGATCTTCTTTAGAACTATTTGCCCCCCCCCCTATCATATTTTTTGAATGCCTACACCATTGCACACTGACCACTTGCTCTTATAACATACCTACAAATTACAACTTAATAATAGTTATTAAATGAACCATCATTAAACATATAACCATTTCATGGTTCAGTGGTTATGATTGATTACCACCTTCAGGTCGGCTAAGTTGAGTTTGACTCTCAATAAGCTTAGTAATATGTAGATATATCATGGTTTGAAGATAGTGTTAAGCCATCAATCTCATACCAAATTGCTCTCAACACATTCTTGGGATCATGGGCATAAATGTAGATTTGAATATAGCATAAACTGGGGGGGAGGGGGCAAAAAAAATAAAAGAAAAATTGGGTGGCAAAAATATGATTTTGCCTCTGTTTTTAGAAAAAACTGGGTGGGGGCCAAGTGCCCCCTTGTCCCTGCCAGATTACGCCCGTGCTTGGGATGTTATGTTCTTGTGCAGGAGGACTACAGCTGTTCTTACGTCATGACATATAAACTCCTGGGATATGAAATGTCTGAATGCAAATAACTTCAGTCATTTCAACATAGAAAAATTGAGCTTCTCTTTTGTGGGGAATTTTCCACATCACAAGATACGCAGCAAACCCTTTCAATAACGTTATTTTGCTTAAGGGCTATTTCTGATTGAGGATGGTATTTTGCAATTCTGGCATGTGCTTCATAAAAATACATTCCCATTAATGTATTTTCTGTTTAACAATGTTTTGCTCTGTCCCTTTAAAGTCATTAATGGTACATATTGATGTATTCAAAGGGTTGTGACATTTATGTACGAGGCCGTAATGCATGAGTATAGTTCATAAAACAAGTCGTAAGGGAGTGTTCGAGTATTACGTAAGCAATATTTTGGCCACTTTATACTTCCCCCAAAGCTGCTTACATAATACTTAAACACTCCCTAAGGGTGTAGGGTTGTGAATAAGCTGACCTGACGTTCCATTTTAGGTAGGACAGCCCCACTTTAGTTGAATGCATTCTGCTTTCCCAAAGTTCCTTGTAGGTCACATCATTGTCCCTCTTTGATGGCTAGTCCATCTGGCTAACTAAGCAATTAATTAAAAACATTGATATATGCATTCCCGGAAAGATCCAAATGTTTAAATTGTTTCCAGAAATTTCCATAAACCATCCAAGAGCACATCTATAAAATTGTATTAAAGTAACTCAGCAGCTGAATTTTTTCCAAGGTAATGAACAAAATGTAGGTACTGCAAGGGATCCAATTAGAGTGTGATTATGATTTTTTTTTTATTGCCAAGAATTTTATATAATGCTAGGATCCTCCTCAATGCTTTTAAAAGAAATAAGTTCAAATATTAAGTATAAATTATGAAAACGTATATGTTAAAATTGACTGATTTGAATGCAAAATAAACCTCTGAACTAACTGCTTAATGCATTTTCAATCATAACAACCCCTCTTCCTAAGAACACTGTGCTGCTTTTGACCAAAATGTATCTTCACGTTAGTTATGAATTAAGTGATCACAGAGCCTGAGTTTTATGTATTTTATGATTTGTTCTTTTTATGCATCTTATTTAATTTTTCCTGATGTTATCAATCGCATGATAATAGCAGATATTTCAATGGCATGGAGATAATGGTCATAACAACTAAGTTGCTGAATTCCAGAAAAGTTTGGATAATTAGAAATGTTGCAGTAAAACCTGCCCAGAGTGACCACTTTTGGAACTGGACAGTGATGATCACCATAGACAGGTGGTCACGATACATGGAAGACTTTGGTATAGGTATAACTAAGCCCCCCGTACCAGTTCTCCCTTATAAAATGTGGTCACTTTAGTTAGGTGGTTACTTTACAAGGTTCCACTGTATTTTGAAATCCTAATAAGCTATTCATTCCATGGCAGATGATCCCATAAGAAGCTTAGTGATGCATAATATACAAATGCTTTCCAAATTTTTGAAATATTCATGCACTTCTCTATTTCGGTTTTATAATTTTCTTCTGCATATTCACGCGTTTAATAATATTCAGTGTTCTTTATGCGGCTGGGTGTCAATGGCCTTTTTAGTTATGATTATCATTATTTAAATTTTATTTGATTATTTTTTTTTAAATTTGGAATTCATTTAAATTTAGCTGGAAAATGTTCCTCAACGTCTGTTAAGTTGGATGTGTGTATGTTTTTAGAAAATCTTTTCTGGAAAATTTTTGCAGCCGGATTTGATTCCTTAATTGCTCCCTGAGAAAGAACTATCTGATTATATGGAGGAACAAAGTTATCAGACTGGAAATAGGTCCAAGGAGAAAAGGACTGCTAGAAAAAATTTCCTTATGCAATTTGAGGGTATTGAATGGGATGAGTGTTGGAGTATAAAGGTGTAAGATGGACTTAATCAAGTGGGGATTTTCAGTTGGCAGTGATGTGATATGTGACTGTAAAGGACTTTAAAACCCACTCTACACGTTGGTCTGTTCACAACTGCCCAAATCTTATACATTAGTTCAGTGGTTCTGAATGTTTGTAAGACTACAGGTCGGAAAATTCTTTTGTTATAGAACGAGGGGCCTCGTCGTAATAAATTTATTGAGAAATATGTTTCTAATTTCTTTAAAGTTTGTACATTGAACTAACATAAGTATTAGTTATGGCATGATTATATGAAAAGTATTGGTACACTTATATATCTCTGATGTGTTGTGTTGACAAGTATACAATTACATTTAAAATAGTTATCAATTACTCAACTAATAAAATCTTTTAAGGTGTTTCAGTTTTCATAGGCCAACATTATTAAACTCATTTGTGTGGATTTTCATCAACATGCTAAATAATTCCAATTTTCATATGTTCAAAAAATTTCGTTGTCTGAACATATCCGATCATTCTTGAGCACTCTACATTGGAAAACATGGTTTTTTCCCTGTTTAAAAAAATACGTTATTTAAGCATTCTGGGTATAAGCTTTTTTGATACGTAAACAAATTTTCTGCTCAGAATGTTTTTGACAACAAGATATTTATTTTCAAAAAAATGTTTAGAAAACTAAAATTCCAACAAACCTTTTCATAACTCAATACTGGATTGTGGCCTCATGTTTGAGAAGCTCTATTCTAGATTACCAACTTCAGGCTAAAAACAAAGCCATAATAGCTGAAATTTTTTTGGCAACATGGAGCTTGATTTGAATACGGAAAAACATTTTTAAATTATTTTTATTTACATATTCTGTGTACCATGACAACTTAACTAACAAATGGAACTCATACATTTCAAAACAACTTTTAATTGGTTTCCACTGATACATAGTCTTATCATGAATAAATTGAGGAAAAAAACAAACCTGCAGTATTGCATGTTTCTTGTTCTTGTGTCTGTTTTCAATTTCTTCGATATGTTTTCTTTCTATGTAGTAATTGTATCTTTTCTCTAGAAAAGTGCCTACCTGCAATTGGAAAAAGAAATTCAGGAACATGAAAATTTAGAGAACATATTTCAAAGTTGGCTGTCTTGGATATTTAAAGCTCTCCCCTTTCCATATCTGGTAAAAAAAAAAAATTGTTTTAGGAGTTTTTTGGTCACTAATTTAGTTTTTAATTACTATTTTAGTTTTTTAGTTACTAATGTTAAGATAGCAATAAATCAATTAAATTCTAAGTGTTAAATATTAATATTCTTATAGTATTTTTCAATAGAATAAATTCTGTCATTTGGCAGGTGGTAAGTGAATGATCTATTATTCATTTAGCTTGATTTCATCTGGACAGTCGTGTTTGTTATCTGTAGGCCGCCTTCATTGACTTTGAAAATGTTTTTATTATAAGTAAAAAAACATTGTATAATGTCATGCTCCCAAATTCACAAGGCAATTTATTTTGGGAAGTATCAGGAAGAGAGCTCATTATATATTCTGGTGTGGTATCTGACTTATGTTGGCCACAATGTGGCTCTCCATTTACGAAACAATACAGAGCTTCACCAGGAGATTCCATAACAAACAGTTATTTCGACACTGGCGTAAGGTTTAAAAACACGACGTTTCGGGAGCCAACTGCTCCCTTTGTCAAGTGAAGGCAGAATGAAGAGTTCGTGAAAGTCCTAAGCTTATATACCCGCATGTTGGGAATCCCCATCTGACGTCATCTGGTGCGGAACAGTTTTCCCCGCACCCGACGACATCAGATGAACACCCCCAACTCGAGGTTTTGCAAAAATCCTGTAAGGTTCTGGTAGAGGTTTTGCGATGTTTATTGCACGACTCCTCAAACCGTAGGTTTCCCATGATTCCAGAAAAAGTCTACTCCCCAGATTCGTCACATTCTGATGTAATATTTTCATCGAATGCCAATCTGGTTCGTGACCCTCCCTGAAGACATGTTCAGCCAACTGGTTTGAATCGTCTCCCCTAGCTACCGCACGCATATGCTCCTTCCCTCGTAGACGTATCGATCTTCCCGTCTGTCCAACATACACCTTGTCACAGTCTCCACACGGTATTTGGTAAATAGCACCAGATTTTTCCTCCTCAGGGACGCGATCCTTAACTTTAAGTAATAGATCACGCAGGGTGTAGACAGGTTTGTAGTAGGTCTTAACCCTCGCCAGTTACCATCCACAGGATTGATTTATCAAGTGGAGCCCTATAGTGATCCATTGGTAATGTGCTCATCCAGCTTGTTATTATCCCGGGTTCGACTGCCAAAAAGAAACCTTGTTGACTAATCGCTAACTGTAGGTTTGGGGTTCAGTCCTGTAAAGTAGTGTTTCTCAACTGCTGAGCCCACGGCCCAGTACCAGTCTCCAAGAGACTCTCTGAGAATTTTTCATTTTAGTTTTCTAATCATGTTTTATGAATAAATATATTCTGAGGAGAATAGTGGTCACAAATACATCAGAAAGCTCATACCCAGAATGCCTAAATGACATTGGTACAGCAGTTGGCAGTACCCAAGCCATGTATTTTTGGATATGTGAATGTTCATGAATGGTCGAAAGTTTTAAAATATTGAAATCTTTTAGCATTCGAGAAAGGGTATACTGCTCATTGTAACCTGTTATAAAAGAGTCTGCAAACTGATTACAATAATATGCAGTGCATCCTCTGTTCTTAAAACTGAACAAATTAACGTATGTCCTGCAAATGACAGTGAGCAATCAGCAAGGTAGTGTACCAGATTATACCATAATTAACTATTCATATTTATTTAAAACGGGAAGATATTTAAGAGTAAATTTGTCGAGACCAAGCCCTGATCTTGTAAAAAAAGAATTTGTCACACCCTCATCTTATAAAAAAAAAGAGAATGATTTATTGGACAGGGCCACATAAAGGTTGAGATACGCTATTGTAGAGGACATACAAGGTATGAATGCCTCTGAAAAATGTAGGTTCACTGCTGTAAGATTACATAGCAATAAAAAATTTAGTCTATTGCGCCATTAACACGTCGTGGAATGACGTTTTTCTGCCCACCATGGTCGAAGGTTTGGTTCCTATGGCAACAGAGACTTGGGTTTCTTGGACAGCTGTAGATGCTGGTTTAGTAGGGCCGGACCTTGTCTGTCGCTACGAACAACAAGACCATGAACAAGTTATTAAGACACTAAGCTTTCTTGGAGTTCTGCTTAAGATGAAGAAAAGTTTCTCTATAAATATAGGGGACCTCTTTATTTTTTAATAGGGGAGGTTGTGGGGAATTAACCACGAAAATTAATTTTGCAGTATCCACAAATTTGAAGTTGGACATGGTTACTTTGTTTTCTTCTTCGTAATCTCTTCTGGATTGAAAGTGTATTTTCTTTCTTGCTATTTCCTTTATTTGGGGTCGGTAGTATGACATCGGTACTTCTATTGTTTCCTTTCTTTGGCATCACTGGATGTCAAATCAAAGCCAGGCATGCCCTTAAAGGCCTTCACACTTTTATTGTCAGCCCTGGTCTTCCTATTTCTTTCTTGCTGGTTGGTTCCATCTTTCTTTAGTAGATGGTCTCTTCTCACACAGAGCCTCTCCCCCCCATCCCCCCAACATTCTGTTTCTTTTCACTGCTTTCTGTAGTTCGGGGTTTGGTTCCCTAGGCTTTAAGAGGTTCAGATTCTTCGGGAAACAGTAGGTCCTGGCACAGCATGACCATTGTAGTCCTTGTGCCATAAACGAACATTCTGTTTCTCTTTTTCTAATCTTACCTATTGTAAAAAGTAAATTTTAGTTCAAACTGAAAATTATGTGTGTAAAAAATGAATGCTTGTACACAAATATAGTCATAAATATTAAGAAAAAAACCCTCATCGAAATGCCATAATAAAAAAGTAGATATGCCTATAGGAAAATAACCATCTTATTGATCTTTCGATATGAAAACTATTATTTGCCTGTTAAAGTAGTGCCTATATCACTTCCCACGGGAACTTTGAAATGTAAGGAACTCTGGCTTAGGAGTAAAGCAGAAAAAACAAAATAATTGAGTGTTTTTTAATTACGATGAAATTGTACATTGTAAACATGAAGTACATAAAACTATTAATAAGTTACTACTTCGTTATCCAATGTTTTCAATACTTGACCACCACGAAATGCGGAACTTCATTCACCTAAAGCAGAGGTTCTTCAACTGTGGTCCGTGGACCTCTATGAGATCATTCTAGTAGTCCACAAAGGTTCGGAAAAATACTAAGGTAAGAACGTTTACTCTTTAATGCTAAGAATAAATTATGAGGGAACGAAAAATTCTTTCCTTAAATGGTGAAAATTAGTGATGAAACACTAGAAATAAATATGTATGATGCAAATTCCGGGCTTTAAACTTTGAGTTAATTCTTGGGGGTCCGGAAGGGTGAGTGATCTCTGAAGGGGGTCCGCTGTCTAGGGACGTTAAAGAACCGCTGACCTAGAGCATTTTGAAACCGTGCATAGAGAGTTGGTCGTGTGTTTTCACCTTCCATTTCAAATGAAGATAGTTATGGTTTGAAAGTTATGTTAAACCTTCAAGCTCATGTTAAATCATTGAGCTCTATCTTAAACATTCTTTATTAGTTAAAATTGTTTATAAAATCTTTCTAGTGATAAGTTGCTTAAAAAATTCTCAAGGGGTGTAAAATAAATTTATTTTAGGTTGTTTATGTATTTTTATTTTATTTATTTATTTTTTTCAGGTAAGAGTTATTGACTGTTATCTTTTAGACAAGAAGAAAGTCCTGTATAGAATAGTTTTAGCGATTCTGATTTTGTATACCAAACATGCAGGTATTTTTGTATTCCCAAAAATAATTTTATTGTTTTTACTGTCAAGATTTGACTAATTTCTCATTCATTTTGTTGTGTGAAGTTATCAATTCTTAAATAGCAAAATCATAAAATTTATGTTTTGCGGTAATAAATATGCAAGCATAAGTTATAAGTATTCATTCAGGCATAATTTTTACCTATTCTAATTTAGTAATACATTTTCTGCAATTAAGCCTGTAAGAATTTTTATAAAAACTTGCATCAGTTAAAAACACCTGTTATATTGTATTATGCATTCACCTGTATGAGATTATGTACATAACTTGTTACCTCACATACAGCAGAAGATGTATAATTGTGCTGTAACCTTCACATTAACGTCTTTTGTTTGATCAGATTTTAACGTTTAAGGGCAGCTGTGGTCTTGCTGCACCCGAACCTGCAATTTTCCATGGAACCCGGATCTTCGTTGTATAGGGAATCGAACCCCAGACTGCACTAGGCAGAAAACAGCATGCATTGGCATCAAACTTGGGTTAGCGGCCTAGTAGAGGAATACATTACTTCTATAACACCATAGGTATCACACATCGACATCACTATTAATTGCCATGACATGGTCATTTCTTTCCTGGTGTCACTAAATACAATTAATGAACCAATATCATCGTTGTAATCAGTAAACTATAAAACCATTTGCCTGCTTTTCCCTACTGCTCCTGCTTACATTATATCAGTAGCAAGGCCGGATTATTCACAAGGTACGTAGGGCTAGGGCCCACTTCAGCAACCAGCATGCTAAAAAAAATACTTACGTTTTTAGAACATTTCATTTCCGAATTTGATTTTTACTTCCAAAGTATGAAAGCATTAAAAAACAACTACAGGCTACTCCTATTATAAAAATTTATACAAAGAGAGGGAAAGAGAGCAATAATGCATAAAGCCAAAACTTTTATCTCCAACCTTTTGTGCAGAGTTTGTTCTTTCGTTGTTCTCTATTGAATTGGATCTTTCTGCAAAAATAAAAGCTAATTCAGCAGACATTATTAAAAAATTTGCTGCAACCAAAGCGCGCAAAGTACAAGTTTACGAGTAGACTGTTTATTTACTTACTGTATAAAATACCGGAATTGATAAAATATCAAAAGGTCAGTGCATTGTTAAATCTGGTGGAGTGAACTTTGTCCTTCCATGCAATACAGCGTGTGTAGGGGTAGGGACCTACCTTTTCCTGTGGGCGCCGCGGCCTACTATTGTTTTTATCCGTCCCTGATCCATAGCAAACGTAACTGGACACTAACTATGTCATTATTGTGCACAGGTATGCTTCAATAATAGGGCTGTACAATGGTATAAATGAAACATGTTCGTTTACACCAGGGAGGGGGAACCTGTAACCTTAAGGCCACATGTTGCTTTTTGGATGAATATGAATTTTTCAAGCCAAGTCCCTTTTTGTTAATACTTTTTTGTTCATCTTATTTTTTATTCATTTACTTTATTTTAATTATTATCTTAAATGAACATATTTAAAATACAAAATATAAAAGAAATATGATAGGATAATCTAAAATTCACTATTAGAATAAAGGTACAAAGAAATTAAATTAAAAAAAACGTTTATCCAAAAACACGTTTAATTACATATTATTAAACAAATATATTGATAGTAAAGAACATCATAAAGTATATGTATGTACTAATTAAGATATTAACTGTTTTGCAAGCAGGCCCATAGCTGGATGCTTGTTATAGACAGGGGGAGGCTCAGAAAGCTGAGAGGTGGCTTGAGATTTCGTATTTGAATCTTGTTAGTTGTGAGTGCTTTCTGGTTTGGTTTTATTTACCAACCCGTATTTAATTTGTATGTCGATTTTTTTTTATAATTTATGGTGAGCATTTATAATTATTATGAAAGGTAATATTTGGTCGTCAAAAAATAGTAGTTGCATTTTATGATTTACCTTCAGAATGAGGAACTGCCATGGTAAAAGTGCCATTGAAATGCATTGGATAACATACTTATCCAATGCATTGGATAAGATACTTAAATCATGGTGCTCTGCTTAAACCCCACGTCATACTAAATGATTGAAGTCATATTGGAGCATGGTCAATAGTGAGATGAAAACATAAAAAAAAAAGCAAAAAATATGCACTAATGTATGGCCGTTACTTTTTTTTGGATTAGTAATATTTTTATTTAAAACAACTTTTCGTGGCTCTTCCTAAATTTACCACTATTATGTATCTCTCTCCCCCCCCCAACCCTCATAAATTCAGCATGATGCCAGTTTCACCAATGATTCCAGTAGAGAACGAGTACCCTAAATTATTAAATTCCGATTGCTGGTAAAACTGTAGATTTTGGTACAGTATAATTTTGCCTATTCCTGCATCATAGAACGAACAAGCAAACAAAATGATTGTATAATTAAACATATGGTATTATAGTACACTGAGACATACGATAACAGAGTTTGTTTATGCAATTTTAATTATATTTTTAAAAACACTTAGAAATTGGTTCGAGTTTGTCACAGTAGCTTTAGTTTCTGATTGAGTTTGCTGTCAGGAACAGCAATGGCATGATGTAGTTTTAATTAATGAACTTAAATAAAAAACATTTTTTGAAATTTGTCAAGACCTTTAGACGTGAGTATATATTTTGTTAAAAATTTTTTAAATTTTATTTTAGAAAAACCCGATGTCGATGGAGGTGTTATGTTGAAACTTATGGACTTTTGTCAAAACATGCCCATACCTGTCGAAAGATTGTTTAAGGTAATTTTAACCATGTTTTGTTTTGTTATGCATGTGTATATAACAGCACTAAATCTTGGAATTGTCTAGACCAGGCCACCAGAAATTCTGATGTCAAGTGAAATAATCCATTATTCAAGGCTTAATTACTAACAGATATGCTATTAACCCAGTTTAATCATTTATAGAGTCACAATACTACTTAAGCCAAAGGGCCTTGTGATGGTAACCAGGTCCTCTGAGAGGGGGGGGTGCAGCGGAGCCATTTAGCCTGGGCCTCAATTTATCGGAGGGCGTCAAATTTTGGCTTTAAAAAAAAAAGAAAGAAACTGACTATTTCTTTATTAAATAAAAGTATAACCTATTTCGTACATAAAATAAAAATTTAACAAAGCCCCTTGTGTATTTGCATACAAAAACCTACAAAGATATCAAAAGAAGATGTCACTAACCAATTTTCATGCCCAGAGCCTATTCCTAGTTGCCTACCACGTGCATGTATTGTTCGCTGTGTTTTCTTCTTGATTTTCACGGTTTATTGTTCCTTTGTTTATAGTTTTAATAAAACTGAAATCATTCTTCGTTTTTCCAAAGGTAGGTTTAATTAGTAATTTTTTCTCATTTTTGCCTCAAAGGCAGGCCTATGGAAAAAGGGGCCAGTGCCCAGGCGCCCCTGTATCATAAGCGGCCCAGCACAAAACTTTTTAGTGTCCCTTTTTTTTAAATTATTATTATATGAAGTACATCTAAACGCAACACGAGGAATTATCCTGGGGAAAAATGAACAGGGATTGGGGAAGGAGGGATCTGATCTGCTAAACCCTCGTTTAAGGGTCTATAACTCTTGTCCCAGGCCCTGTTGAAGGTAAGGGAGGGGCCTCGCAAAAGGAAGTGGCCTGGCCTCTCTCATCCCCTTGGAAGTTCTGATGGTAACATGTTCACCTGGCATGCTATTAAGCTGAGTATGATTCTTAATGGTTCTAGAATAGAATGCTTACCTACAAGTTACACACTATAGTCTAGGGTTTGGTTCCCTAGGTCTTGAAAAGTAGGCCAAAGGAAACTGTAGATTCTGGAGCCGCATGACCTTTGATATCCTTGTGATGTAAAACAAATGTTTCACTTCAGTTGTACCTTGTTAATGTGAACATTCGCAGTCATAAACATATTAGTTCATGTTAACCAGAAAGAATGGGGTTGTATTTATATTTTATTGGAAGTTGATCACTGTTAATATGGATTCAAGAAACCATTCTTGTTAAAAGTAATTCACATTAAGCATTTTCAAGTTAGCAAGGTTTAATTATATTACACCGTATTCCCATCCTGTGAGTGTGAGCAGCTTAGCTTGATTTCTGTAGATTTTGGTTGTACGTAGGCATGTTGTGTTTGGACGGTTACATCGTTAAACAATCGATTTCTCCCTACATGGCTCATTGTCCACTCTTCAGGCAAAACGACAAAGGATACTACTATATAGTAAAATAGGTGACAGAAATATGCAAAGGATGTACAGTATCTGCTTTGAGCATAAATTAAATTATAATTAGCAAAGGTATTCACTCTCACAGTAAACCATCCTCCTCAGAATTGTTGTCATAGCAAAACCAGATTAGGTTGTTCCAAAAGCTTTAGGTGAAATATTGTTTGAACATTTTGTGTGTATTAAACACAAATCTGTTAATATTTAGACCCTGCTCCTACAAATTGAAACTTTGCCTCACCACGGGTGATAAGAGCATGGGAATTTGACTTATTTAATTCCCAGTATGTTAAACTGTGAACTAATAAACATAAATTTTAGGTTTTATATAGAGCAATTATAGTTGCATACTATTATTTTCTGCAATATTTATTTATTTAAGATAAAACATGTTGACAATTCACATGAAAAACCAATGGTTTTGTAAAAATTATATGGAACAATTAAACAAGCAATGTACGAAACAATAACATGCCACTCATATTATGTGTTTCTTAGAAAATGTTACATGATATTTAGGTGTAAATGGTACTAAATGCTTACAGTTGATGCAATTACTAAGATTATATATTGTACACCGTATTATGTCATGCTAAAAATATGCATTACACTAAACGTCTATTTTGGTGCAAAGTCCTTCTTTGTCTCTTATTTTGGGAATTTAGAGCGATTGTTCATTGTTGTTTCGATGGTAGCATTACGTCTTTTCTCTCCAATAAATATCCTAGATGTTCTGGTAACCTCGTTCGCTGCACATTTAACCATTTGCGAATGGCACTTGAATTTTGGAATTGTTAATGAAGTGGTCACAATATTTAACAGTTCATTGTTTGTCATGTTCCTGATTATTGGAGGCTCATATGTGTCAGTTTCTGACCATTTTATCATTTGTTGCCAATTCACTGCTTTAAAATCGAGTGTTGGCACACGAAATGGACGAATACTTTCACCTAACGGTTCATTTCTCCTTCTTGCTTCAATGATGATTTGAACAGCATCAACGCGATCTGATTTCTGGACAGAAGCCAATTGGGGGAGAAGAATATTTCCTGGGTGTACAGAGAAAGCATTTCTCTGCCTCCTTGTCTTCGATCTGCTCACATTCCTTCATTAGAAAATATAAGTTCTGTGGACCCTCAAGAACTAATTTGTGATGTTTTACCTTAAACCACATTGGTGTATAGATGTTTACAACTTATGAGGTAAGTATTTTTAGAACTTGAGATGGTTTCTTTGTGAAGGCATATATCTGACAGATACGACAGGCACTAGTCAGCCACCTGCTATGGCTGCAAGGGCCAATTTTGAGCAGCTGTAAGTCGCTGCAAAATTCTCCAGAGATGAGTGCATATGTAACTTGCCACAAATACTTTTGGTCAGTAGATATATCTTCGTAAACTGCTTCTGGCATTTCTGGGATTGAACCTGATGGTCTGAAGCATTTGTATTCAACAACTGGCAAATCGGTGACACTCGGCAGTAATTTCCCATTAGGCCCTGAAAAGGCATTTGCCCCAGATGCGGGTCCATCTAGTTCAATGATGAGATGTCGTAGAGGCAGTTCATTGGTATGAAGGAGGCAAATATTCCATTGCAATGGCTGGCCAATGCCTATTTCAATAAAATCATTAATTCCTCCCCGGGCACCTATGTTTGTGTTTATCCCATCACAAACAACTGTTTCAAGTTGACTCACTAGGTCTTTTTCTTTGAAAAATGAGATAAGAGAATTTGCAATATATTGCGCCTTGCTATCGGCCGGTGTAACATGGCCAATGAACTTGCCATCAGGCAATGAAACAATTGAAATATTCTGTTCTGTTAAATTTGACCTGTGGAATTTACCTTCCACCTCCTTCTGCATTATGGTTAAGTCTTTGCATTCATTATATCCAATACCACCTCCAAATACAATAGGGTTATTTATCACTTCCTTAAATACGGTATTCGTAGCACGTCGCACTTTGGACTTGTCTATTACTTCAGGAATATTATAAGCTCTCAAGGTTGCATTCACAATGGAAGCAGTGGCTCTTTCGGAGACAGCATTTTGCACCTTTACTTCAGCGATTTCTACAATATCTCTTCTACGTTTCTTCAGAGGAACTGTAACAATGTTTGAAGCTTTTGAAGTGGTCGGCTACGTATAAGGGACAACAAAGCCTATGTCTTTTCTTTTCTCAATCTCATTCATGTCAACATTTTTGGAATTACCTTCCTGCCCTAAACTATCAAGGCAGGATTTACTTGAAGGTGAAGAGCCCGTATAAACAGTTTCTTTGTTCCTACTTTTCTCAAGTGTATATTTTGCTGTTCTTGTTGCTTCTTCTTGCCTCTTTTTTTAAATAGTTGTTGTTTTCTGGTAGCTTCTTTGTCAACAGCTGAGGTTATGATCATTTTCCTAATAGTACGCTAGTCTCTATGAAATTCCTGCTCCATCTTCGGGACACTTTTGTCATCTGCAACATCAAATAAGCAAGAAATGGAACATAGAAACTTTTTTTTCTTTTTGATGAAAAAATCCGTAAGTTCAGTTGGTTTGTGCACGTTTTTGTATCATCTCGACGCTGGTATTTTTTGAAGGAACAGTCATATATCATACACGTTTAGAATTTGTTCTTTGATTTTGTCTTTGAGTACTGTGGGAATACTGGCAGTTTGATGTATGTCTTGAACTAGAATGACAACAATATTAGCAATAAAGGAATTGTCTGGTTCCGCAACAACCTTGTTGTCAATCATCCATTTCCTTTTATGAAAATGGGAGTTTTTAGCCACATCCAATCGTGTTGGAAGTCTGTCAACAGGATGGTCAGCAGGATGCCCAAAGGCCAGTTGCTCTGCAGCATGTCTTGTTGCTATTTTTGATTTTGGCATTGACATGTTAATCTGAACGATTTAGGAGGAAAATTCAAATAACATTTTCACAGTATTCTGAAAGAAAAATAAAAAATAAAATCATGCATAAAACAAAGTAAAGTAAATCGCGTCCTTAACATTTCAACTCATATGCTTTTATCACACGTAGTGCGGCAAAACTTCAATTTGTAGGAGCGGGGTCTAAATATTAATTGATTTGTCCCAAATTTTTAATTTAACTGTGCTTATACCGTGTACCTAACATAAGATCAAGGGAGGAAACATTTTCGAAAAACAAATTTTTATAATCCACCCTAATGCTCATGCTTTCGTAGATGGAACTAACTATATAATATAATTTTAAGTTTGTTCATTTTTTCCATCCATTTTTGCATCTATTAAACAGGCCTTACGAAAACATCACCTTGCTCTTGCGTACAAACATGGTCATAGCATACTACGCCTTAAAAGGGATAGGGACCCCATGCACACCACTGAAAAGGCGGGGGTATACACCATCCCCATTACTAATAATTCCAGTAACTCCCATACACAATACATCTGTAGTACAGTTAGGAAATTACAGACTAGGCTCAAAGAGCACATGGCAGATATAAATCACAATAGATTTAATACTAGTCTTGCCCAATACATCCAATCCAATGGCGCCACCCCATTATTCCACCATACCAGACTGTTGGCACATGCCGGAAATAGCCTTAAAAGTCTCAGATTCAGGGAAGCACTGGAGATATACCATAGGCGCTCCTCCACAATTAACACGGAACAACCAATTCACATTGGTTGTTCCGTGCATAGCAATACATTCTTAGCAACCCTCCATAACTCATTACACCATATCTTATGTACCTTTCTCTCTCTTCTTAAACTCCATCTTTTAACTTACTCGGCCTAAAAGTATTTGACAAAAACCCTTATTTTTTTGCCCGTGCGGTTTTTATTTCTTATTTTTATCTTTGTTCTTACTTCTTTTACATTATTTTTTCCCCATTTGTATTCCTTGATTATATTATCTGCTGTATGTTCGATTCGCTCCATATACATCTGATGAAGGCTGCCCTTTAGCGCAGCCGAAAGCCGGCTCATGTACCAATAATCTAACAAACCGCTCAAAGTTGTCTGATTGCTTTTATTATATTTATGTCAAGCGGTGTTACCTACTCAACAACGGAACTAACTATAGTCCACTTACGAGTTTTGGAAGGTTCTGAACATGTCTCTTAAGCTTCTGTTGTGAAAGGCTTGGAGCTATGTAAGGGCTCGTAATGGTTGAAAAACTTGAAATTGTCCAACGATTTGGGGCTTTCTGAGTACCTGGAATTATTGACAATGGTCAAAAGCATTGTCTTATCTTTTGACTTTAACTGTTAACTTCGTTTTTTTTCTTTTAAAATGTCAAATTTTCTAGTAATATTTTTTGGGCAAAAGAAGAAGAATACACTGAATGTCTTCTTCCCCTATTAGCCTCAAATTTTGGTTTTCAAACCAGTTTTCTAAATGCTTAGTTAGGGTTTAGCAACCGGATTTTACAAAACCTTAAAGTTCACGCTCATAGGTTATTTGGATTCTAGAGAGATACTTTGATTGAAAGAAAAGAGATCGAACTAGTATTCATAAAGTGTAGGTAACATACTTTATAAGGGAAAGGTTCTCTGAGACTAGAACTTATTTTAAAGGTTCTTACAAGGTAAAAAAAAATCTTTGGATAGGGGAGACTGTTATGTAGATTGCATCTTTAACTACCGTATGATTACGTAGAGAAATTGCATTTGTTTACCATCAAAAAACCAGGTGTAAATCATGCAGGTACCATGTTCTTGCCAATTTTTCTACCATATCTTATTTATGAGTTTGATTTCTTAGAAAATACAGGTTCTGATTGGCTGAAAAAACTGCACATCCTTGCACCAGCATGACCTTAACTGTCCTTGCACTATAAAGCGGGTCCTATAAAAAAATAAAGTGCTTTTATCTTAAAAAAAAGTAATGTATTTGGTTACAATGCAAATAATTCGGCTTTGATTCCATAAGGTTCCCTGCAGGTTTCTTTTTCTACGGGCCTCTACAGAAATTAAGGAATCGAATCTGGGATTCGATTCCCTAATCGGAAGAGGTTCGGATTCCTTGGAAAACTGTGAGCTTTGATGCTGCATAGCTTACCTGGTCCCATAAAATATAAGCATTTATTTTAAAAAAGTAAACCTCTTATTTTTGCAGGTTGCCTATGGCATCCGTGGATTCAGTGAGAAGCTTGTTAATCAGTTACTAACCAAAGGTGAAATCACCGTCAAAAGCCAAAGCATATCTCGAGATAGATCTTTATCTGCGGAACAACTCAGCTCTGCAGATTCGACGTTACACTTGAAGAAAACATCTGCACAGATCCCTATAGTAAAAGAGGTAATTGTGTGACACTGGATGTAAACCATCGAAAACTAAAATTTTGCCTTTATGTCATTTTTTTTTTTTTTCAGTTACGGTTTTAGCTATAAACAGAATGTTCTTTTATTTTTTATCATATCTTATATGGATATGTGTAATATATTTTTTGTTGTATCTTCTTCAGCTGCGGATGAGTGAATCTAATCGAACCCGCTCTGTTGGCGTTATACCGCTAGGAAAATTCAAATCTGAAATTATCCATGCTGAGCAAGTAAGTGCTATACAAATTATATATTTTTAAGATGCATGCTAAGGACAATGTCGTTTAAATTTATTTTAAAATTCATGTTGGTAAATAAGCATTCTCGTGCTTTAATTAATTTAAACTGGAAATTATGGCCGTGAAGAGAATTTTGTTCCCTTTTGCTGGAACCCCAGTAGGTCAATAGTTGCAGCCTCAGCTTTTGGCCAGCGTTACTGAGCTTCGATACCAGTTGGATTTAATGGGATTGCATCATAGTAGATGCCTCAAACCACGACATATATATTAAGCCATCTGTATGGTAAACAGCAAATCATCGGCATCATAGTAGTCATAAGCCCATATTCAGATGTTTGTGAGGGGTCTTTATAGAAAACCGATTACGCTGCCTTTGAATGTTTTTTTTAATCGGTATTCGGTCTATTTGGGAGATCCTGTTTGAGCTCTTGCTTCAGTCAGACATTTTTGTATGTGTTCTATTGCATAACAGCTTGCATCATATTGTACTAATATATACAGTTTTCCGAGGGATCGAATCTCTGTTACTTAGAAAATCTCTCTCTCAAACACCATATTACGGCGCCCTGCAGTGGTAAAGTGATCAGCTAGTATACGGTTACCCTGAATTAATTCGATGCCCAACTGTGCCAGAAAAAGTAATGCTTACTGACTAATTGATCACAGGGTTGGTTTTAAGAGATTTGGAATTCTTGGAAAACTGTATATTCCAGCACATTATGACCCCTGTTGTCCTTGCACTTTAAAACTTGTGCAAACAAACCAAAATACAGATTGATGGAAAGAAAATATATACTTGGCACCACCGGGGTTCCATTCTGGATTCCTTGCATGGTGGGTGAATGCATCCTCTCGATACCACCATATGGTCCTTCATTAAGAGGTAGGAAGTATTTGTGTGTGTGTGAAGTGGCCCTCTTAAATTGGTTAAAACTCAATTCATACATTAGATGTTAAATTGATGCATACCAAGGAGAAAACAATTCAAAATAATTTATAAAATTTTGTGTAAGTCTCATTTAAGTAAGCTGCAGTATCAAAAGCCAACAAACAAAATTTAAGCATGTTTTGAAATGGAAACCAAATATGGGTCTTCATGAGGTGAATGTTGTTACAGGCTCAAAGAATGTTAATCCGGGTTCAATTTCAACAGTACAAAAGAACGCCATCAAGATCTCATAAAAGATCAAAGACTGCTCACTGTAGTCCAGTTTGGTTGGTTCCCGCCGAGAGGTTCGTTGGATTCCTCGAAAGTAGGTCCCGGCGCACTATTGGGGAAGTTCTTTGATCCATAAAACCACAACAAAATGTAAAACAAACAGGAAACCGCAATGAAAGAAGGAATTAAAGAACGGCAAATTTCGTCTGAGAAAACATCTTTTAAATATTCAAAAATTCCTTTTTTTTTTCCAAATTCCCTTTAATTGTATTGAAATACTGAAGGAAAACAATTGTAAAAGTGTGAAAAAACGTGCAGTAGTAAAATTTTAAAACCTGGTTCACCAGCGTGCAAAGAGTTTGACAACTTTGTGCTAAGAGCTTAAGTTCCATCTCTAGCGTATAGTAAAAAACTTTAGTAAGTGATGCTTACTTTCAAATAGTTTTACCAACCTGTTTAAGTTTACCGCTGCATATGTACTTGTGTTTTTATTCTGTAAAATGGTGACGACTAAAAAATTTGAATTATTTGGTTAGGGGTTTTTGTATGATATTTATCGTAAATTACGTTATTGTTTTAGATGAGCTGCATCTGGGCATGGTTACCATTGACCGTTACTATGAAGCAGCCGGAAGTTGTTTATTCCACGAATAGAGATGGCGCAAGTCTTCTTGCCTTTTACATGAAAGTGGGAGCATTTGAACCTACGGTTCTGGTGGTGAAATCCACTGATGATGAGGTAGGTATTCCTTGAAATGCACATGCGTGCTATGAATCTAAATAACTATGTGCTATTACAGAAGAGTGTTCTGCTGTGATTACTCTGGTAGCCTTATGACAGTGGCTCTTAACTTGGGAAGTATACTAGCGACTCTCCGGGAATGGAAGGTATGGGAGCACAGATAGATGAGTTGGAAAAGTGTTATCTGTACATGATTTATATACAGCGAACTTGATTATAATTACAACAAAATTTTGATTATACCGATAAGCAGACTTTCAAGGGAACTTCAAAATTTTGGTCTAATATCTGATTGAAATGAAATGTTGAAGAACTATTTTATAGTTTCTATTTTGTTTTTTCAGTGATTATAAATCGCTATAATAGATTTTGTCAGTGGTCATCATTATTATGAACTGAAGGACAGTAGTAGTATTTCTCGTTTATTAGTTATTTTTTCCTGTTTATTTATTATCCCATTCAGAGCTACAACTACGTATATTCATATGTAAGTGCATATAATTGCGATGTGGTAGATTGTTGCATTTTTGCAAAGTAGTACAATTTTGTAATTCCACCAACGTTTAAATATTAATATAATATTTTTTAAACACATTTATAAAAAATGAATACTTAAGATATTATTATCCTTCTCAGGGATAACGCAATTGCCAAATAATGATCCAAATAAAAACTTACGAAAGCTCACCCCAGTAGCTTTGTACGTTTACATCGTTACATTTTGACGATTGCTTTATTATTATCATGAGGAAGGGTAAATATCTTACATCCTTACATACGAAGAAAGAGAGCGTTGTTCCTATCATCGTTGGTCTAGCAGCCAAGACATTCCAGGCTCGATGGAAGGACCCTCATTTGAACGTAGGATGGGGACGGCATTTTTTTCTTCTCCTAAAACAAAAAAGCTCTAGCTTGAGCTACTTATATGTGTGCCGAAAATTATTGTATAAAAAATGTACAGTTATATTATATATACGTCATGCAATTTATATTTACTTAAATTTATTGCATAAGTATGCTCATAGTATTTCAAATGGTAATATTGATATATATTAATCTTAAATTAAATTGCCGAGGTGAATATTCCTTGATCTGCCGTTTCCCATTTTGTACCAATAGGTTGGATTTTAGTTTCATCATATATAGTGTTTCATCTAAAGTGAAATAGAAGGGTGCAATGCCCTGCCGTACCTATTAGTGCCTATTATTAGTTATTAGTACCCATTACATGATTACAACTGCAGTTTCCACTCTCACTGTGTTAGACTTGATTCAGTGTGTATGGTTATCAAGGGAGTGTGATTCACAGGTCACTTTAAGTTGGTAGTCACTTCCCAGATTGGGTCCTGTTGTGAGTGACACTAGGATAATGCTTTCATCCTGTGTGCCTTTCATCCGAGTTTCTAGGGGTGGGGTTCGAGGTTGATTTGAACCTGGGTGCCTGGCATGGATTGCTTTTGCAGCCCCCTCCTCTGTAAAACGGGAATTTTCATAAATGCATAGTGAGCCATGTAACATATAAAAGTGGCCAAAAGTCTCTGAACGAATTTCTCTACACTTTCCTTTTTTTAGAGATTTTTTTTACTGTTAGGTCAGTTTAAAAAAAATTTCAACTTAACTTCAGTTTGGCGTCCTTATCCAAATGGTGACCCAGCCCTTAAGCCACCCCTGAGAGTTTGACTCTCAACAGTGCAAAAATCGATGTTTGCTAATCAACTACTCGCTGCAGCTTGGGGTTAATTTCTGAAGCATTAAGTGGTTTGGATTCCTTGGGAAAATGAAAATGCTGACTTACAGTGGCCAGGGCCATCCTTTGTTAATGCGGGGCCTGGGGCAAAAAATATTTCAGGGGCCCATATATATATATATATGAGTAAGAAAAAAAAATGGAATAATGTATGACAACTAGATGGCACGAAATGCGAGAGCTGAAGCAAAAATATTTTTGGGGAAATTTTCAATATTACAAAAATTAAAAATTTGAGAATTACGCTTCGTGTGGGGGGGCGGGCAAGGAACCTGGGGTATTAGCCCTGCTTGCCCTTGCTTAAGGGCGGCCCTGTCAGTGGCATAGTGGTAACGGATTCATCTGTCATGCCACTAACTTGGGTTCGACTCTTAATGGTTCGACTCTTAATCATACAACGCATGCTATTTTTCTGCCCCCAAAATCCAGGATTTGGTAGCAGAGGTTCCGATTCCACAGAAAACTATGTTTTGATGCAGTATGACCCTTGATGTTCCTGCACTGTGATAATACAAACACATCCCAGATTGTGTAATCTTCTGAGGAAGAAACTGTAAACAGTAAGTAATTCCTCAGGAATAGTAGTAAGTCATATACAAAGCTCAATGAAGACAAAAACATGCGGTTTGGAATTATTGGAATGTAGTTTCGCAAAAGATATATTTCTCTTTTAGGTTTTTGGCGCTTATTGCTCTGCAAAGTGGAACTCGTGGAAATGTTCGGATGAAGACGGGAAGAGATTCATTTACTTTGGAACTGGAGAAACGTTCCTGTTTACCTTAGTGCCCGTGACCCGGAAATATACGTGGATTGGCATGGGTGACAGAGATGATGTCACAACGTCTGCAAAACTGTTTATGGCAGCCGATCAGCAGATGATCACCATTGGAGCAGGGTAATTTCATTTTATCATTGTGGCAAAACGTTCGCAGTTTGCAAAAAAGGTGTTCTCTTCAAATAATGAAATTTGAAAAGCCTGTTAATGTATCGCATGTATCAATACTGTCGTGTAATAGTTTCCGAAATTTTAAGAAGCCTTGCCTACTTTTGGAACGGGAAAGCTGAAAACTTGATAGAGATATAAGGGGAGTGGATGATAGTTGTGCTAAATTATTCACTAAATGCACCAAAGAATGATTTTTCCCCGTCCATCAGATGAGCAGACCCATTCAGTGTTGAGCATCATCCTGGGTGTCACAGTGTGGTAACCCGTTCTCCTAATGCAATTTCTAATCCGGGTTTGACTCCCAACAGTGCAAAGAACGCTTAGTCAGAGATCTCATAAAGATTGCACTGCTCACTGTAGTCCGGAGTTTCTTTCCCTAGGCCGTAAGAGGATCAGATTCCTCGGAAAATTGTGGGTCTAGAGGTTCGGATTCCTCTGAAAACAATAAGTTCTAGCGTGGCACAACCATTGTATTCCTTGACAGGCCTATATCCAGGATAAAGGGGCAAGGTAAAGGGCATGTGGGGCCTAGAGCAGCCGTGGATTGTTCTATATGTATAAATAGCTTGACGGGGCAATTGTGGCAATGCCCATGCTGGCCCTGGCTTGGCTACAGACCTGGTCCTTTAGCCCTAAGACCGCAAACAAACAAAACAAATTGTTCAATGTTGCATTCGTTGAACAGTATGGCAAATGCTGGAGTGGCTGTTTTTTAATTAGTTTTTTTTTTGTTAACTCGTATTTTATTACACTGTATATGTATGTACAGTATAAATTCACAGTATATAGCAGGAGTAGGCATGCATGAGGTCAATGAGAATCGCATTCCAATTTATCATATATTATGTAGAGCCACACCAAGGTCACATAGTATTAAATACACAAATTTAATTAATATGGCTACATATTGTACCAAAGTCTTAAGTGCTATGTAAATTATACATATGAGAAAATATAATTAAGAGAAAGAAAATACAAAATAATTATTTCAAAATTTAATAATAACTCCTAGATGGACCTATCGATGCAACCGAAGGTCTACTTTTGAAGCGATTACGTACAACTTCTATTCTTCATTAACCGATTCACTTTCTTAGTTACTCAGTTTAATAAGATTCGCAAAAAAAATTGTAGGGAGGAAACAGGGATTTAAATTTTTGATGGGAGTCGCACTTAACTCAATGAAGAACCGCATTTGCCTACCCCTAGTATATAGAGCATGGTATTTTATTTTTATGTATCATTTGAAATAAAATTAAAAAAAAAAATAATTTGTGACTCCACAAGACTTGACTAATGACGCGATTTGGGAACCATTGTTTTGTTTCGTTCAAACCATTTTGTCTCATTTAGGAATGGCAATGGATTATGGCTTGATGAACAGCTGCTTCATGGCCGCACAGAGCACTGCGACACATTTGACAACGAGCCATTGAGTAGCAAACCAGACTTTGAGTGCAAGGTCGTAGAGGTAATCGCTTTCACTTAAAGGCTGTAACAAATCACACTCACACATTTTATGTGCCATAAGTTAAATTTATGCTGAGTTCAATGACATATTTTTATGATAATTGAAGTATTATTTTCCATTTATCGCCTGTTGTTATGCTATGAAAATTTAATACGTATTGTATTATAATGTATAATTTATTGTGGAGTTGTTGCAGATATCTGGTATATGCTGCTTCGATTTCTATAATAGTTAAAAGCCAGTATTTTTTTTTTAACTTTTGTTTCGTCAAATCTGATTGTGTTATTGTTTTGTGGAACAAAACATTATAAAGGTAATCATGCTTTGAGTAAATCAAGCACGCTATATGTATATAATGTGTAACATACTTGTTATTGTATCAAGAAATGTTGCTTCAATATGATTATTCTGAACACACATGCATGATATACTGTTGCGTTGGTTTTTAATTATAATGCTTCAACCTAAACTCTTCAGACCATCTTCAAAGGAAAGGCTGACCAATCTTCCCCCATATAACAATCAATGAGATTTATCAACTTATTGTGAGCCTTGTATTAATACAGTGTTAACACGTTTGAATACGATGTAAATTATCCGTATTCTATTCCAACAAATAGTAGTGCTCTGCAGTTGTATCATGAAAACGGCTTTGACTAGTGTGCCATTATCTCGGGTTTAACTCCTAATAATAAAAAAAAAATATCAGCCAATTTTCCACTGTTGTCTGGGGTTTGATTCCCTGCATCATCAAATGTTCACATTCTTCAGAAAACTAAGTGCCAACACAGCGTGGTCCTTGCTGTCTTTGCATCGTAAAGCTCACAGACAAATATTGAGTGAGTATCCAGCTCTTATTGTTCTTTTCTCTGGGTCTGTAATTTGGGTTGGTTTTCCTTGATGAAAGTAGTTCAGAGTTCTTGAACAATTACAGATCCTGATATAGCATGATTTTCGCTCTCACATTATAAAACATGGGAAAAATGAATTCATTGCATAACCCCCCCCCAAAAAAAAAGACTGTATAATTGAAAATTTACCATATTTCAAACGCTTATAAACTCAGTTGGGTGGGGCCAACCCCCACCCCAACGCATAGGAGCAATCAGATAAAAGGTTTGATATATGTTATAAGGGGGAAATTTGGTCCGCAATTCTTCTGTAAGTATTGTCCTCACAGTTTGAAATGAACTGTGGAGAAATGAGACATTCCGATATACACACAATGCCATATCCTTCAAAGCAGTGTTTATAATATTTGTACAAACAGACACCCAGAAGAGTTTATGAAAAGGCTGAAGCAGTGATTTTCAGTTTTTATGATAAGAACTGACTTTCTGCGTGTGTGTTAAATGATTGGGAAACTTGTGGGTTATTATGGGTCTTCTAATCCCATGGGTGTATAGAGTGGCAAGTTATCTCGTGGATCCTAGTCGTAGAAATTATACAATCTACAAATATTTCATGTTCTTATATCATGGAACTTCTAAAGTGTGATATGCCGTGTAAATTACATGTGACATGTGAATATCTTTAACTAATATATTGTGAGTTATTGATGTTATTCGTGAATCAGTGTTGTGCATGAAAAGCTTTTATATATGAGCATAAAACTTTCTTCATGGTCCTGTAACGAGACCATTTCGAAAGACGTTCGTGCATAGTAAGCTGGCGAACATGAAATCTGGTCAATCCAAAAGATCTTGATAGTTTTTGCCATGGTGGGTAGAAACATGGTTCTGCCATGTTCCATAACAGGATGGAATGCACGAGATTGCAATTTGGTTTATCGAGCAATTCTTCTCATCGAATCATAATTGATAACCATTCAAAGTAAAATGTATTTGCTTGATTTATAATCATTAACCATGACATTTATCTGATGAAGTTAAAATTAGTTCTTTTTTTTTTTTCTATTGCGTTTGCATGACCAGCTACCTTGACATTTATAATGGGATAGTGATACACTGTGCAAAAAGTTGTTGAATAAGAAATTGGCATAAAACTGATGCAGTTATATAACTTATTAAATCATTGTAACAATTGTCAATTTCATTGTAGAGACACGTCTGTCTTCTTGGGATCAAATACATGAATGAAAAAGCCAATACTGAATTACTTTACCTCAGGACAGGGTCCACAATCATGAGGCACCGAAACAAAATGTTATAAAAAATTATACGATGCTTGCAAAAACAGCGTTTTATAACTTTCAAGAAGAAAAAATACTTTTACAAGGATCGTTTACAGTGTCTTTGCTATTGAGCAAAATCTGGAATAGTTAAAAAGTTTGAGATTGAAAATGAAGGGCAATTTTTCAATGCTTGCCCCTTGCAAAGCAGAGTCCATGGTTTAATTGCCAATAATGTTTTGCCAATGCCAATTCTTTGCAGATGTGATTTTTATGATCTTTAAGGCTAAACTAAAGTGCTTCTGCTGAAGCAGTTTTCAGTGATTTAAATTTGTAACTGCAGCATGCTATTGTATTAATCAAAGAGATCTCCTCGAGTAATTTTAACACAGGTTGTGAATAATTAACCATTGTGAACAAATCTGACTGTCCATTTTTTTTTAATGGTTCATTTTCAATCCTTGTTTTTGTCTCATAATAGCTAGAGAAAAGAAAATTTGTCTCGCACTCTAACTGCATTTGAACCAACTCCTTTTTAATTTACCAACCCAGTGATGTATATTGATTTTGTTCAATTAACTTTGATGTGCATTTGGGTACCCTATATACATATATATATATAAATGAAGAATCAATAAATTTAGGCAGATCATAGCTGGTCTGAATTAGAAGAATTGGATCTGCAATGTACAAATCTTGATAGGCGTTATGAGCCAATAATCATGGGTTAAAGAGTGTTTTAAGGATCCAACATTCCCCATTCAATGCAGACATTATACAGGAAGACCTGTTTGTTTATAACCATCCATGCGGCAGAGATTTAAACACATTTTTTGTTTGAAAGAGACAAAAATAGAAAGAAATAGAAAGTCGTATATACATCTCACATCAAAGTAACACTGTTGAATAACTTACAAGTAGTAATTCAACAAACTCAGTTCAAGTAATACCACAAATGTAAAAAAAATATAGATGAATTTATTCAGTGTCAGAAATTTTTTATTTTTAAGCATTTTTAGCAGAGTTTTTGCAAGCATATTTTATTAATAATAAAATAGGAAGTGGTTAAATTACCTTGTAATAGCAGTAATGTAGAAATTAAATTCAAACTCGTAACTAAAAAGATAGCACATGATCAGTTGAAGGCAGTTTTGAAAGTGTTTCCACATTGGGCTTTGGTTAATGGTATTGGTATGGGATTTAAATGCTTGGTTCTATAAATTTATTACGTTGGTGTGATATAGGTATCATTAATGATAACACTATAAAAAAATTTTACTTACTGTTGTTTAATTTGTTCTGAGTACATATTGTAAAATATTTTTTAATTGTTTTCAAACCTACACACACACACACACACACATGTATATATATTCTCTAAATTTACATCCGTTTCTTCCTGCTCTTTTTGTAACTAGAGCCCCCAGAATTCTAGGCTAATGCATCATGAAGTTTACAGCAAGATGGCTAACGCCATTTTGTTGTACACTTCCGGTTTTATAGCAAGGTTTGCCATTGGAAAATTCATAATCCATTTCTTCTTCTTACAGGATCTGTTGCAAATCTAAACATTCTATATTATTTGAATAAATACAACGTTGAATTTGCGGTAAGTTTTAATACATCATTAAATGCTTTCGACCCTCGTGGGAGGGCCATCATCAGAATGTAACAAGATTTTGTAAAGTTAGAAATGGAAAACAATTTTGACAAAAATTGTTTTCCCTTTATAACTTCATAAAGTCTTGTTACATTCTGATGACGATCCGCCCGTGATGGGTCGAAAGTGCTTAATGATGTATTAAAACTTACTGCAAATTCAAAGTTGTATTTATTCAAATAATATTCGACATAAATTGCGAATATTACCAACATTATTAAATATTCTATGTTTATTCTTCGGGTGATTTGTACAGTTTACAGTGGCACACCCACCCATTTCACCCTATTTTATTAAAAATAACACACTTGTAAATCACTCAACTTTAACACAGCAGTGAATGGGATCATGTGATACGATGGAAACAAAATGGCGGATTGTGCCAACCCCCTGTGTTAGAAGCCTTAGTTGTAACTATTCCTCTGAGGCCACATAACACATGATATATCATAGAGCAAGAAGTGAGGGAGAGGGGTTGCAGAACACTTTCTTCAGATTCCAGTTCATTAAATTTCTAATTTGCATATGACAGTGTAATAAATAACACAATAATAACACATTTTCACACAATTTTACACATGTAAAAAATGTAGAAGACCATATTTATTTTGTGCACTGTAGTTTGATGGCTTTATAGTTGCCTTCATGATTTTTAGACTCACTTGGTAGAGGTATGCCATGGTGGAGATGTCACACCAGAAATACAATTTAATTTTTTTGAGGCCTCAATTTTTTGCAATTTTTTCATAATTATTCTACCTTCTGCATAAATTTTATAAAAAAAAATCCTTTCTTGCTCTTTGGCTTTGTTATATACTCCATAAGAATGGTGTTCTGGACCACTGCCCAGTTTTAGTATGCTTTCAACCAGCATCTACTGCTGGATGGTTTTGAGTTTCCTCTGTATATGCATATGTGGAGTCAGTTTAGAAGTACTGTTTATATACTTAGTGTGCATCTTGATGTATATTATATATATATAAATCAGCATAAAGTTTTCAAAATTATTGGAGGAGGGGGGGGGCAAATACATGTTATGAACATTTATACATTGCAATATATGTAAAATTGCAATTTATTTCAAATTATTGGGAGTGCTCAGGCCCCACCGACCCATATAACTCTACGCCTGTATGTGTGTATATATGTGACCTTATACTCAGTGTAATAGCCAGGTTGTCTAGTAAATATAATCCTCTTCTCCACTCTTAGGTGTAGAAATCAAATACATTCAGACCTCACATATTAATAATATAATTCCATTTTTGAATTGCATTAAATTTTTTCTTAAAAGCTACTCGTTTCGAAAAAATTGATTTTACTGACTCCTGCACCTTTCATTTTGAGGGGCACATATACAAGGTTCCCATGCACCTGCAGAACCTGGAATTGTCAGAGAATTTGAAATCATTTTTTAAAAGTCAGAGAAAATGAAGATGATTTGGTCAGAGCCGGGAAAAATCATGGAATATCTTTCTAACCGGTTCTAAATAGCTTAATTTCATATGAATGGGGAGCTATTTTCCCTGAAACTAAAGTTCAATTCAAAGTTTTGTTTACAATTTATCAAGGGATTTTATTAGGACAGTCGGGGTCAGGGGGGGACCTGGAAAAGTCAGGAAATTTTTTCACCAAAGTAAGTTGGATTCCCACATCTAGCCCATACATACGCGTATATATATTCCGTTTTATCTAGTCAGTTTAAATGTTATATTATGTTAATCTTTTACAGTTAGAAGGAGAGTATATGAAGTGAGAATCGAAAATGTGCTTCATTTTAGTTTTATAATAAAGTATAAATGTTTCAATAAGAAACTAAAAAATTTTTTTGCCTAAATCCCCCATGGGTGAAGTTATAGCCTCATCAAATTTGGCGAGAAAAGGTTATTTTCAGCAAATTTTACTTGATAAGCTTTTTATTAACAGCAGGAATGGCGAGATATTTTTGAAGTGATGTCACCAAACTAGAATTAATAAACAATCCTTCATTCATGATAAAAATATTATTGATTTCATAAGAATTTATGCATGTATTTGCATAAATATTTATAACTTTATTATTAGTGGATAGATGTCTCGTTTTAGTTATAAAAAGCTTTTATTTTGCTTTAAAAAATAATATACATACTTGGCTTTATTAAAAATATGCCTACTTGGCTTTATTAAAATCATACCTACTTGGCTTTATTAAAAATAAAAAATGTATATGAAAATGAACAAAAAAAGCGAAAAACAAATTGGGTTTGAACAATGACGCAACTAATAACCGAGAGATTTTCACAATTTAATGTGTAACATGAATTTTTGGAGAAAGTGAAACACACTTGTTTAACATTGCTAAATGTATTTATGTGGATGCAGAATGTGCCGTATTCTGGCATTCTGACTACCAGACAAAATTAGTCACCAGCAGACAATTTCCCAGGCTGGGGGGAAAAAGAAGAAGAAACAAATTTTTTTTTTTCAGATTGCCCGCCAACGCAAAATTTTTAAGGGGGATATGCGAACCTTAGGGGGAGCCAGAATTAAAAAAAGTTGCCATTTTATTAACATTTTTTGGGGCCACAAAATATTTAGGGGGAGGCCAGGCCTGTCCTATCCCCTCTTCCTACGGGCCTGGATAAAAGGGCCTCCAAAAGTGATTAGGTCCAAGGACTACAAACACGTTAGGACATCGCTGCCTATTATTGTGACATAAAACTCACCAGACAAATTTTGGTACCACTGCCAGACAGTTTGGAACTTTATGCATGCATGTATGTGTATTTGGTTTGAGAATGTGTTCTTATACCAAGTATATTTATCATGTCATTGAATGTTGGAGCTGAACATTGGTTGTGTATTAATGAATGTAATTTTATCTGAAACGGAAATTAATATAGCAAATTAAATTATTGCTTTTGCTGAAACCATTGCCGAATCTAACAATTTCGAAGTTATTAACGATTTTAATTTTGATCTTTATTGTGAAAAACCTGTTAATAACAATGAAGATTGTAGATGGTTATAGATTTCTCAGATAACGAAACAACATCTGAAAATTTGGTATATGGTTCACCATCGTATTCATTATAATATAAGAAAGAAATTGTAGCTTACTCCTCGACGGTCTATACTCAATTCAAGATCGTTTTGGAAATGACAATTTAACACTATCACAAATTTATAGAATGAAAATATACCTTGCTAATATGGGGAACAGAATTCAATAGCTAAATACTATTAAAACACAAATGCATGACAGTGTTTTAAAACCCAGGTCCAATAGAGGTCTAGTTCATGAAGTTGATGTACAAATTTGAGCTCTTGATGTTGCGAAAAAAATTTTTTTCAAATTTTATAGCATCTAATAAGTTTTTGGCGTCTTTTAAAAAGAGATTTGGTACAGTTGGACTAAAAATTACTAAACTCGTTATGAAAGTAAAATTACAAAATGACGAACAAATAGAAAATGCAGCCATTGCATTTCCACTTCAAGCCTATGAAAAAATGCAAGATTATTCGCACACTTGTATTTTTAATGGCGATCAAACAGGCTTTGCTAAAGGATTGACACCATTATGCACCCTGTCGTCAAAAGGCGTACAACACATTTACAGTGTTGTTGAGAATAGTAATGCAATTTCGCATTCGTATACCGTACAATCCGTCATCGTAATTTAGAGTGGTACAATCTTAGCAAAATTTTTACTCGTACACCAAGAAAACACAGGTACTTTTGGCTCTCGTGTTCGCAGAAATTATTCAGCCAACCACCAAACGTAGTACTTATATACACAAAAAGTGGGAAATCTTCCACAGATATTCATGAATCATTTCTAAAAGAAATAATAAAACCCCAATTAATAGATCAATATGGCGTAATTTTATTAAATTGCTGGACAGGACAGAAAAACGAGGGGAAAAAATCAATTTAGGAGATAAAGCAGCGCTTGAATTATTATATATATATATATATACCTGCAAGCATCACTGCATTAATTCAACCTTGGGACGTGTATTTTTCAGGCAGAGGAAATATTTCACAAAAATTGTCACATGATATATATTGTACTTCATCATTTTAATGATATTAATTTACACGAAAGAAATACCATAACAAAATTACATTCATTAATCATTAATACACAACCAATTATCAGCTCCAACGTTCAGTGACGTGATTAAATATGCTTGGTATAAGAGCACATAACCAGTTCTCAAACCAAACACATTTCGTAATGTCAAACAAGTGTATTTCACTTTTTCCAAAAATTCATGTTACACATTAAATTGTGAAAATCCCTCATTTATTAGTTGCAGTCATTGTTCAAACCTAATTTGTTTTTTGTATTTTCTTGTTCATTTTCATACACATTTTTAATAAAGCCAAGTACGTATATTTTATTTTTTAAAGCGAAATCAATGCTTTTTATAACTGAAACGAGACATCTATCCACTAATAATAAAGATATAAATATTTATTCAAATACCTGCATAAATTCTTACGAATCAAAATCGATAATATTTTTATTGCGAATGAATAATTCTTTATTAATTCTCTTTTGGCAACATCGCTTCAAAACCATCTTGCCATTCCTGCGGTTAATAAAAAGCGCATCAAGTCAAATTTGGGGAAAACAACCTTTTCTCACCAAATTTGATGGGGCTATAACTCCTCCACATGGAGGATTTAGGTAAATTTTTTTTAGTTTCTTAATAAAATGTTTATACTTTATTATAAAACTAAAATGAAGCACATTTTCAAATCTCACTTCGTGTACTCTCCTTGTTAGTGCATTAGGTTACTTGCGTTGGTTAGCATTCTAAACGCCTGGGCACTACAAGTGGCCGTTATACTGTAGATTTTATATGAATGTTGTCATTTTTTGAAATTTTAGCGTTGTTTTGGTTAATAAATAAAGAAGCCTTTGCTTTGACTTATATCGGCAATTGAAATTTGTCAAAAACGCACAACTGTACCAATCTCCAATTCCACAGAACTTGAATACTTTTTTGCCAATTGTGATATATGCAGGTCACTTTATTGATCTATGCAATTCACTTTATACAGATTGATGGATGATTAATTGTATTTCGTATTGTTATACTTTTATTTTCTCACTAGCAGTACAAATATTTGACGTAATGGAATTGCTGTACCCATGGATGTTCTTCAAGATACTCCCTCAAATACATAGGCAAAAACATATCAATAATTTTTATGTGATTTACTTTTTTTTAAATATGTGTGGGGGAGGGGGAAATGAGCAGTTTGCTGTTTTTGTGAGCTTCAGCTTTAGGTTCCTGCTGTGTGTAATGCCTTTTAAGATTTATTAAGTTTCATAACACAGCAAAATTAATTCTAAGTCATCTATGTCTATGCATTCTGTGTCTATGCATTCTGTATATTAGCATCATATGTAATCAGTTGGGTCTAATGTGTATTGTCCAAACTTCATGAACAATTGCTCTTTGTGTGTGGATGTTCAAATAGTCACCTTCTCCATCCAGTTATTAACTCTGCAATTGCTTATATAATATAAGAATAGGTTATCCTCTATTCTCTTACAGCCTACATTACATGTTACTGTGTAATGCATTGAAAACTGTCTAAGGTGGAAATTTGCTCAAAATGGAATTTTTTTGCGGTCTTTTGAAAGGTCTATGGTAGTTAACATTAGCTACGGAAACTGTCTAACGCGGTATCGGAAAGTACTATTTAGTCCCCGCAAAGAGAAAAACCTGCATAAAGCGGAAAATCGCCAGTAGGAAGAAAATTTTCTTAGCAGAAAAAGGAAAGAGGGTTGTAATACAATGCAAATAGCAAAGTGGGGGGAGGACAAACAAAGACATTGTACATTTTATAGATACAGAATGCCCTTACCTGACCACCACTTTGCACACCACCCCTACTTAAATAAAAATGTTTGTTGTTAGCCAATACGAAATGTCACTCATGTCAACTTTATCAATTCATGGATAAACTCACAGCAAATGGTCATCCATTTTGAAGTCTATATCCAGGGAAGCATCCTAGGTTCCCATGTATATTGGAGAATACTTCTCAAAAATGTTTAGTTTTTGAGTTAGTTTGTTCTTGGAGATCACAAATTCAAATAAAAGAACTTCCTGGAAGCTAACAAAGAACGAAACTGGGAAGAGTGAAACCCATATTCTTTCGTTAAGGTATTATTACCCTCCGCAGGGATAACACAATTGCCAAATATGGTCAACACAAGAAAGCCTCCGGGGCGAGAATTTTGTGAGTTTTCGTGGGGGAATTTATTATACAATAATTTTTGCCACCCACGTATTAATTACAGCTCAAACTAGAGCTTATGTAATTTTGGAGAAAAAGAGACGCTTTCCCCATCCTGGATTCGAACCAGGGTCCCTCCGTTTAGCCCGGAGTGTCTTGGACCGCTAGACGAATGAGGACAGGAAACAACGCTCTCTTTCTCCGTATGTAAAGATGTTAAGGTATTATTACCCTCCGCAGGGATAACACAATTGCCAAATATGGTCAACACAAGAAAGCCTCCGGGGCGAGATTTTTGTGAGTTTTCGTGGGGGAAATTTATTATAGCATATTCTTTTCTTTTTCCATCAAGGAACACTCACCTCGGGGGCTGGTAAAATGTTCATGAATCAGTCTATTTTCTTGGAATCCAGAAAACACATTAGGGTACGAGTTATATGTACGTCACAACAAAGGCGGATCCAGAAATCTTCAAATTGGGGGAGGGGACGATTTGTTTCCGATTCCTCTTTTTTAGCCAAGTGTTCGGTACTTTTCATTTCATTTTCCATGATATAATTTCGGCTCAAGGGTGAGGAGGTGATCGCCCCATCGGTCTTCTTGGCTCCATCCGCACGCCCTATACTTACAGTATATACAAAACTTCGTTTTCAAATAAACAATTAAAAAATAATGAATATGATGAATCATTCAATATGTGAAATTGAAACATGTATTGTAAAACAAAATTGTAAGCAAATTACTATGAGTTTTTTTTTTGTGTGGTACAGTTAATGTATCAAAGAATTGCATACTGTGAGTGAATATTAAAGGTTGAATACTTGATACGTCAGCACATTTCTCATTTTAATCCTGATATAAAATGGACTGATTGAAAATTGAGGAGTGAGAAAATTATATACTTTATTGTTACAATTTAAGCTTATGTAATATACTTTTTGTATGGAATAGGCATGTGCAGTTACCATGGAGATTTGTACTGTATTGATCGTAACTATTAACACAAAATATTGCAAAAATTAATAAATATAAAATGCAGTGATAAAATAAATATTTCTATCACGAGGGAAATAAATTTAGTTATAAAGTTCGCAAGATGAGACAAATAAAAACAATTAGCATATCCAGTCATCTCTTACCACTGAATTTAACTATGTATGTATTTATTTTGCATGTAACCTCCATAAGACGGAAACCTGCATACTACGGAATTTTTTCCTAGTCCCTTGAGTTTCCATTTTAGAGAGGTTTCACTGTATATATAATTACAATATCTCCTATCCCACTTGACTCTGTTTCCCTTCGTACTACTGCTATTTCTTCATTAGAAATCTATGGCAACGAAGATTGGGATTTTGGAAATTTATCAGTTCAAAAGACTAGTCTGCTTTTTTGTTTTTTTGTTTTTTTTTTGGTCGCCTTTGACAACCAAGCAGTCACATATTTTGCACCTTGTTTATGTACTATATGTGTATAATGTCATTTCATGCCATTTATTATTCAATATGAAATTGACGTGAAGCAAGTAATAAAAGAACTTCACCTTTGAGAGTATAAAAGTTTGTCACAGTTCATATTTTTCATTTGGGAAGTATAAAAGTATAGTCTTTGTCGTACTTAGATACAGTACTTTATTGGTGACATGACATTTTTTTTGACCATTTCTGTTATATTGTGATTTTGTGATATGGTGTTTGGAATACATGTGTTATCTGTTTTGTATTTACTGAATTATAACTTATACTCTTGTTTATAGTTATGCTTTTTCTATGTATTTTGTAGCAGTTCCTTGAAAATTTTATTTACGTATAGCAAGTAAAGCAATTTTATATGTGGAAATGGATATTCCTTTGTTATGAAAATGGTAGTCCTTTTTGTTAATTGTGACATGAGTTTTGCTTTTGTGAAAATGTTTTATAAACATTCCATGGAATTCTATTGCCAAGTTGTCGGCAACTGGGATTTTTATGTTATACATCTTCATCATCAGTAAGTTCAAAATTTATGTATTGTACAATTGTATGTATTTTGGGGAAATCTGTCCAGCGTGTCCTCTTTAAACGTTGCACTAAAACTGGTTGTGCCAAGGAAATATCGGAGAAAGTGAATAAACAGCAAACACATTAGAGAAAAAATCAACAACTATTTTCTATCGCACAGATGGTCGTTCTCAAGATCTTTCTTAAAACTAAAAAATTTGAGCACAGACTGAACCACACTCGTAAGAGTCTAGAAAGACTGATTTTGCACTCCAAGCTGAACTTGAACCTACAACTTCAGAGTTGCCGTTCTGAAGCTATGATGATTAGGACTCTGGTTTTCATAGTATTTGTTTTTGTCTTTTTCATGTTTATAAGCAGCGGCGAGTCTGCCCCTCATTAATTATAAGGGAAAGGTGGTTAAGTGATATAATACATCAAATTTTATTTTACGTACCATATGATATGATCAGTGGCACCTGTATGTGTACTTCTATGGGGGGGAGGGGACTGGGAAAAATTATTACCTCCTTTCCTCAAGGCTGTCAAACATTTTAGTGAATGTATAAGATACTAAAATGCTACAAAAATAATTGATACTGCTTGACAATTAGTAATGAGCTAAAAAGTACCTTATTTTAAAATGTGACTGTAAAACTTTTGAAAATAAATGCATAGCAGAATTAGGCAAATAAAATTTTTAAACGGCTAGGGAGGTGGGGGAATCGTGTCCCCCTTCCCCCCATATGGTCATTCATAGAGACAACTTAAAATTGGGGGTGTGGGTATCTGGGCCTAAGACATGGACATCTTGATCTAAAGTGAAGACATCTTGATCTAACGTGAAGAGATCTTGATCTAAAGTGAAGAGATCTTGATCTAAAGTGAAGAGATCTTGATCTAAAGTGAAGAGATCTTGATCTAAAGTGAAGACATCTTGATCTAAAGTGAAGACATCTTGATTTAAAGTGAAGACATCTTGATCTAAAGTGAAAGCATTAGAATAGGGTATTTTGGCTTATAAAGAGATTTATTCCTCAAGCTTTGAACAGAATCATTTGCCTAGATCATTAGCATACGTGGAAAGTTCATAAGGAGAATGGTTAGAGGGTTACTATGGGAATGTGTTACAGAGCTACAACTTCAGATATTCTTAGGTATATATATACAAAATTTCATACTGATGGAGGTTATCACCCCCTCCCCATACTGCATACACCAGTAGCCTGGGTTAAGACTTCTTCTGTTCCATGAATGGTTGCTGTAAATTCCTGCGAGTGGTCGCTAGAAGTTCCGCGAATGATAGTCGTTTAGAAAAAATTGGATCAGGTTGCATACCATGAATGACATATGTAATAATTGTTACGCAAGGGTTACCTGAGATCTAAAAGTTGCTTTTATAGTTCCTTTAACTGGTAAAGAGATTGGGACGTCGAGATTCTTGAAGAATGCCATCTGTGCAAAGTTGAAATGCCACACTATTTTTTTTTTTTTATCAATGTGTATGTACCTGACCCTTGGGCAATACAGTGGTAATGTGTTTGGCCATCATGTAAATCATTTGGAATTGATTTTAGTGGGTACTCAGTGCTTTCCATTTTTAATTTTTTCCCCTCAACAGTCTAGTGTTCGATTCCCTGAGAAGAAGAAGTGCACATTCCTCAGAAAAACTATAAATTCTACCACAACACCATCTTATTTGCTTTTGTGCCATAAAACAAAAACAGTGTTTCTGTTTACTTCCCTCTTATAACTAATATTGTTTATTTATTGATTTTGAATATCATGTAAAAGTCATTTGTTGCTTATTAAATGTAGACACCATAAAGGCCAAGTATTACCTTTAAAGCATCAGAGAGGAGGAATTATGGTTATAATCACAATTATTGAACACCCGGGAATGGGTATGAACCTTAGAACTTTATGTTGTATGTAAATGAAGGCCAATTTAAGTTATTCGTCTGTACTGAAATCATTGGCATAAACAGAAAGTTCATCAGTTTGGGAGGGGATTATAGAACTACAATTCCATATATTTGTATATATGCAAAAATCGTATGCACAAATTGTATCATATTGGAACCTATGACCCCTATCAAACCCTCATGCATACGCCACTGATTGAAGTGACCCTGTGTAAAATTTTGAGAGATAAAATTATGAAGTAAAATGTTGATTGAGTGATATACATATTGTGCAAAAATATTGCCTGTTATTTTTAACTGTTTTCTTATTTATTTGTAATGTGATCACGATGGTTATATGTATATATATATATTTGTGATTTTGACGCATATCCAATGTTTGAAAGATCTTTTATTTTTGCCAAAGATTGTTATTAATTATTTTACCAAGATCTGAATTATATCTGAGCCATGCCAGCCTATACGTTTTTCAAGTTCAATTTTTTTGTTAATTCCTTATTATAATTAAGCCATTATTGTTTTAATTATAATGTAAGTGAGCTCGTATTAAAATGTTATTTTTTATTGTTTTGTGCTGTTTAGCCAATAAACATGCAGTATAATTCCATTGTGATAAAATTCTTAGCGTTTTGTGTACCGTGCCTTTTCTTAAAATAGAGCAATACTACAACATGTGCAGTACCTGGTTAAACACCCAGAAAAAGCATTGTCAATTTTTGCTTTTCATGCAAAATATTCTTTAATGGGGACAGTGGTTTAATTATCTTTTGGGCTTATTTGATGTGCAGCATTCCCTAAAATTTTGTTCATCGCTTTGTTTATAAGAATCGATGTTTTTGTTTGAAATGATTAACCATAGTTGAGACCCCTTGGAAATCAAATTAACCTTACGAATTATTTTTTTCATGTTGGCTTCAAACACTCTTTAGAGCTCCCATCTAATACTGTGTCTATATCCCCCATTTATCTTAATTGGGCCCTGCGTATGCCTGTGTGTAAAACGAATGTGGTGTAAGTGCTGTTTATCTCTTCACCCAAAGATGTCAGTAGTCTGGAGTTCGTTGAATTGACCCGAATAAAATTAACGACTTTCACAGATTGATTGAATACTTCCTTCAGTAAATGTATTCTTCATTTCGCGAGTAAACTATTAATTTTTCACATCGAAACGATTTTTATCAACGTTTTTTAGGCGTGGTAATAGTGAGGCCGATGTTATGACATGGTTTAGACCAGTGGTTCCCAACCCTTTTCAAGCCGCAACCCACTTTTATAGTAGCCAAGTAATCCGCGACCCACTTTTATAGTAGCCAAGTAATCCGCGACCCACTTTATGCAGCCAAGTAACTGCGACCCCCTTTACAGTAAGCTTTCAAATAATCCGCGAATCCCTTTATAGTAACCAAAAGATCTCAAGTAAACCCCGCCTGCCGCCGCCACATTTGCATAATAAAAGCATTTTTAACAGAGTAAAAATATTAAATATAAAATTATATTAGTTATATATATTACATTAATTATATATATTAATCTGTATTATGGGTAGCAACGATTAGTAGAATATTGCAATGTGTGTAGCCATGTTGACTTGTTGCGATATAAAAGAGTTGGAAACATTTGGTACAAAATTCCTTTATAAAATAGTTGTGGCGACCCCCTCAGAAAACCTGCTTCCTGACCCCCAGGTTGGGAACAACTGACTTAGATGGTGAAACATTCGAAAAGAATTTTTTTGCATATAGTGGAGCCCGATCCCTTCAGCCTTCTGATACCAGGGCATGTGCTCTTAACAACTGAGCTACAAACGACAAACAATCCCTTACAATCGTATTTAAAGCGTATTTTCTAAACCGATTATTTCGCGGAATAGGCCAGTACGTGAACTGCTATTTAAACCAAATTGCGAAGAGATCGGTATTAAATTCATCGAAAAGCCCGTTGTAGCAGATATATTTATACAAGTCGAACACTACGCAGATTAAATTAAGAAACAATTTTTATTAACATTTTTTAGGCGTAGTAATAGTAACGCCGATGTTATGGCACAGTTAGATGGTGAAACGTTCGTAAAGAAAGGAATGTTTTTTGCGTCTGGTGGGGTATGATCCCAGGATCTTCTACAATCCGGGCAGGTGCTCTTGCACACGTAAGTATGTCTTTATAAACCAGAACTCTATAATTTTTTGTGTTTTCATGTTAACGTCGTATATTTGGTGTTTTCCGCCATTGCCAATATTGTTTTATCGCACCCCAGGTTGGGAATCGTAAGAGTAGATGAAGATTCAAACCTTTGTGAAAAACATATACATAAGATATACCGTAGAAATATATTTTGAATATAATAACATCAAAAGGCAATTTCCATTGTCATCTACAATTTTGTACAAAACAAAAAATATAATTCTAAAATAATTTAGCTAGAAATAACCCCTCTTAAATTTGATGATGTCAAATATAAGTTATAAATATGTCGGAAAAATATTGTAGTTACAATTTAATTTTATAAGAAATCTTAACAGGAGTGATTGCGTTACGGGTTTCCGGATATTTTAATTTTTCCGGGATTTCTTTTTAAAAAGTTTAAAAAAAAAATTTTGTTTTGTTTCCCATAATTCCATTGGAAATCAGTGTTTTTACCAAAAATATTACGCAACTTTTTAGGGAATTTTCTGGTATGTTCAGGGAATCTGGTTTGGGTTTATAATCACCCCCTGTCTTAAAGTGAATCTACGTTTGGTGTGTTATAACCATGCTTCAAATATTCAAATACTTTTATTTTTTAGAGAATATGTGTTCTGTTGTTTTTTAATATTTTTTGTAGGCTGATATCATTTAGTATTACAATAAATCCCTTTTAATAACACCTCTGTAATTAGCGACCTTTTCTGTTCAGCGACGGTGTTTTTGCGATCACAGCAAATGCTTTCTAGAAAAACATTCCGTTTTACGTCTATATTTCTGGATAACGTCTTCCTATCTCCATCCCTTGAAAGTCGTTAGTGGGAAAGTTCGCTGTATTTTTATTGTTGTGGTTTCCCATGTTTCTTGGTTGTGTTAGCTGTTACTATGGCGACACAAGTGAATTTGTGTAAAGAGAAAAGTAATTCCAAGAAAACACCCTGAGGCAAATAATGAAAAATACTGCTTTGCGGCGAATTTCTGCATGTAACTGGAAACACTGAACAACTACAAAGTGTTCCTGGAAGGATATCCCAATTTTGAAAGGCAATATCTCGAAACCGTAACCGACAACAAATAGAAATTACCTGCATATTTATTGAATAGTCAACAGAATTAAGTGTTTGCCAACACAATGTTTTCAAAGTACATTTCAATAATAGGTTCATTGCTCTTTCTTGCTGTGGCTCCACAAACAGGAATGGATTGCCTCAACCTTCCGTATTCGCTAGATTCAAACCCGTGCAATTTCTTTATGTATGGTCACTTCAGTGCCGGTGGAATTGTGCAAGGGTTTCATTGGGAAGGGTGGCCGCCGGAGGCGGCGCTGTAATCCCAGTCACTTCAGTGCTAGATTGAGGTTTCATTTGCCCTGGACTAATAGGATATAATGGACTCCTAAAGAAGGCAAGCTCATGGTCATACGCTTGTTATAGGGCGGGAACTCAGAGCTGTTGGATGACTTGGGTTCCCATGGGCTTTAAAAGATGTTTAGGGACTTCTTATTTTTGATTTTCAATGGGAGAGAGAGAATTTTCAAACATGCATATACATATGTGCAAAAATGTTCGCACTAAATGAAATATTTTTATTCGTATACTGAGTCGGACGGGAAAGGGACATGTGGCTTCTACACTTAAGTGTAAAGAGGGGCACAACTTCCACATGTACACGGGCGCCGTTAACGGGGGGACATGGGGACCCGTCCCCCCCAATGTTGGGATTAGGGTTCTATATCCCCCCCAATTTCAAACAAAAATTTTATAACGGGTAACGCCGTTCAAGATTTAATTTTGTTTTTTAATCTAAAGAATGCGGTTATATTTTTCAGCCTAGTGTATTCAGTGCGAAATAAAAAAAAATGCACTTTGTCATTCTACCTTTTGTTGGATAATATATAGCTCTCTTTTCTGCACGGCAGCGTTTTTATTGACGTGTTATTATTTCAACTTTCAAACGGAACATTTTTAATAACGTTACAACTAAAACTATAGTTTCTTTATTTTAATTATTTAAAAGAATTATCAATTATTTAAAATTATTAAGTAATTATTTAAAAATTAATTATTTAAAAATTTATTTAAAAATCATCAATTATTTAAAAATTATTATTAATAATAAAGGAACCATCTACGTCAGCACCATCAACGTAATATATACGAAATTTAGTAAGGGATGTTATATGTGAAAATTAAATTGGAAATGCAACTAGAATATTAATTCAATGGTAATGTAGTCCGGGGTTTGGTTCCCTAGGCCATAAGAGGTTCGGATTCCTCGGAAAACGGTAGGTAGGTCCCGGCGCAGTACGACCATTGTAGTCTTTGAGCCGTAAAACCACAAAACAAACAAACAAACAATTCAATGGTAAAGTGAACGTCATCAAGCAGAAGCACATTTAAATTAAACACTGCTTTGTTGATGTCTGTTATCCCTGTAAAGAGTTGTTAACAACAAGGCCTTAACCAGAAATTTTTTCGGAGCAGGCAAAAAATGTTTATAACCTCATAAATGAATAAGTATTAGTGGCAAACACATTTCGGAAGGGACGGGCCCATGGGACTACCGCTAGCTACATCCTGTTTAATAACAAACTACCTTCCACTGGTATGCCCCCCATACCAATATTTTTTGCCGTCGGCGCCCATACACATGTAGGTGTAAAGGAGGGGGAGGGGCTCAAGAGTATAGAATTTGACAATCACTCACACAATCAATAGTGATTCGGTACAAATCACTATGGTTTTTGGCATACCTCAATTGATCCTTAGAAAAATCATTTATGTGTTTAGGTTCCTTATTTTTTACTGTGGGAAAAGAGTGGGAAGCCTGTTAATGTCTTGATGTATTTCATTAATATATTTAACATTAATGAATAAATTTCTTAACTCAATATTGAAAATCACATATATGTAGCAAAACTAGAAAATATCAGATATGTAGCAATAATTTAAATGCAGCATGAATGAATAAAGTGGTAAATATTAAAGTAACATAAGGTAGTAAAACCAAGCAACAGTAGTAGAAGAAGCCAGCCAACAATCCGAAATTAGAGTGCAAAGTGAAGAGAGTAAAAGATAAATAATACTAAAAAGCCTTTTATCAGGAACCGCAATAAAACCTGGTATTGGTTTCTGGTTTTCTGACTACAATAATTGAGATTTGTGATTAATACTGAATGAACCAATATCGACCGTAAAATGAGTTACAGGTAAGCAACCAGAAATACCTATTAAAATAACAGAAGCTTTTATTAATACTAAGAACAATCTCAGTCGTTGTAAGCGGCACAAAACAAACTTATAACAAGTAGGTAGAGCTATGGAAAGCGATTAAAGTTTATATATATATATATAATCTATTGAAAACTATATACAGGGTTCCTAGGAAAGACCGGATGCGGCCAATAACTTTTGAACCAAGACAGATATTGCAAAGAAAGTTAGGTATTGGTATAGTAAAATGACTATGCACTATCAGACGAGATGAACAGCAGCGCTCCTGGTGGCGAATTGAGGAAGTTAAAAATTTTATTTCGAAAAATAATGAAGATGAGGAAATATTTTCAATTAGGAAGTTGTAGAGCATTCTTCAGTTAGTAGGAAAAGATATACAGCTCACATTCAATATGTACACATACTGTCACAAAATCTTTTTCCCGGGTTTAAATCGGGCTTTTTCAGCCTTTACATCTCTACCCTGCACACATTAGTAGTAGTAGTGGTTTTTCTAAATCAAATTCTTCGCTACTTCCCAAATCCTAGTGACTTCCTTTTCATATTATATAACTTCAAAAATGTTTTGATCCACTCTTCTTTGGGACTTTGAACCGTTTGTATTGACCTCAATGTAACTCTTCGATTCCCTAAATTTAAATTCGACCTACCTAGCTTCGCTCATTGTCAACTCCTCCTAGACTTACTTCCGACCTCCCTTCCCCAACTTCAACCACCATTTCAATCCATTCATTGGGGATTAAACGATCTGATCGTAGCTGCCCTTTCCTTAATTTATTTAAAAAATCCCTTTCACCATGAGAATCTATCTCTAGGTGCATTGAAATTTTATAGAAGTACTAAAATTTATAATTTCCCGTATTCTTATTATAGAGTAGATGAACATCCAAACTTCAATAAAAAAAACCAAACATGATGTACACAAGATCTACCGTAGAAATCTATTATAAACATATTTTTTAACGTGAAAGGATAATTTCTATTCTCATGTACAGTTTTATGCAAAACAAACATTTAAAATAAAACTCTAAAATAATTTATTTTGAAAAACATTATTTTAAAAGGGAGGGCTCGGTTCCCTCCCTCTGACCCCAGTTTGACTAAGGCTCTGAAAAAGGTGGCACGTCTAACCGTGGAAGTTCAAGTAAAATTAAAATACACTGCCGAAAAATGAAAATAGAACGCCAAGAAGGAATTGCTGGACGGTTATGAAATTTACATATGTTAATGGAGTGGAGCACACGTAGGCGCGATCTTAATCAACCGGTTATCGCTGACGCCAAACATGTATAATATGCAAATTATAGTCGGTGGTATTTAAGGAAAAGGGTGAAGTTGGTGTAATCAGTAGTCGAATTATAGACACTTGCGAAGACTCTGAAGAAGCTACAATCTCTGGACGTGGAAGACGTGTAAAATTTCAGCAGTTATCGAAATTTGAAAGAGGTCATCTAGGTATGACTCCGTGAGGCCGGTTGGTCGTTGTCCCATACAATTCCACACGTGCTCAATGGCGGCAAGTCCGGTGAACGTGCAGGCCATGAATGTTGTCTCACACCTTGAAGTGCACGTTGCGTTGCACGTGTCGTGCGTGGGCGGGCATTGTCATGCTGAATTACTCCATTATGAACCAACCTTACAAATGACACAACAATTGGCTGAATGATACTTCGGATATACCGAGTGCTGTTTAACGTGCCCGGTACAAACACTAGTTCTGTACGGGAGTGATAGCTGATCGCTCCCCATAAGAGGAGACCAGGCCCTGTGTGTCGATGGCGGATGTAAGAAGGGTGGAGATGCTCCCCTGTGCGTCTGCGAACACGCATACGGCCATCTGAGGCTCCCAACTAGAATCTGGTTTCATCGCTAAATAAACGACAGGTCGCCATTGCCTTCTCCAGTGCTGACGTCGGCGGCACCACTGCAGCCATTCTAGACGGTGGGTTGGAGTCAGAGGCACACATGCCAGAAGCACACTTGCATGTAGTCCTACTTCCAGCAGATGGTTAGGATTGTTTGCAGGGTCACCTCAGGTGCAACGGCAGCTCGAATTTGTGACGCATTGGATGTTCTGATTTACAACGTCGCTCTTCTTATGCGTCAATCTGTCCTCTCAGCAATCCGTCTGTGAGTCCCTGTTCCACGCCTTCTCGTGTGGGAATGTTCTTTGAACCATCTACGCCACCAATGTACGTACCACCACCGATACTTCTCGTTCAATTCGCTCCGCAATACGACGATACGACCAACCGGCCTCATGGAATCCCACTAGACGACCTCTCTCAAAGTTCGATAACTACTGAAATTGTATAGGTCTTCCACGACCAGGCATTATAGCTTCTTCGGAGTCTTTGGAAGTGTTTATAATTTGACGATGGATTACATTCACTTCGCCCTTCTCCTTAAATACCACCGACTATAATTTGCATATTATAGCATGTTTTGGCGTAAGCGTTAACTGGTTGATCCTGAAATTAAGATTACGTCCACTTGTGCTCCACCTCATTAACATATGCAAATTTCATAACCATCCAGCAATTCCTTCTTGGTGTTCTTTTTTCATTTTCCGGCAGTGTATATATACATCGAAATCTGTCCATAGCGATATTTCCTTCTGGTCCCAAAAGATATAGAATTACCATGCTCAGCCTTGTTACAAACCATGTTCAGCCTTGTTACAAACCATGTTCAGCCTCGTTATAGAGCATGTTCAGCTTTATAATAAGCCCTATAACATCTTTTCCCAATCTCTTGAATTTCTTTATAGTTAGATGGCACTGTGCAGGGCCGGTTCTACCGGCTGTGCAGTGCGTGCGTACATGCAGGCGGCCAATTTCTAGGGCAGCCGTATTTGGCAATGTACTTTTATAGTGAAAAAGTTTTCTTCAGAACTAAAATAAAGATTTTCTTTACAGATTAATTTTCGCCTTTGCTAATTCGATCGGACGGTCATAAAAATACAGTGGCTGACACATCCCATGGGTTGGTTTAGGAATATAGAATATTATATTGACTTACGAACAAAAAAAAAAGGATGGTGGTTGTGGGGGGGGGGAGGGGCGGAATATCTGTGGCACGCTAGCAGCCAACATCCCGGAACTGGCACTGCCACTGTGTATGGAATTTTGACGTTTATAGTAAAGTTGCAACTTTCCTGTGAAGCCTTCTAATGTTTTAAATTGTCAGCAATTTAGAAGAAAATACCGAACAAAAATAAATAATTAGTAAATCAACGATTTTTTCATATTAGCCGATGATGTGGCAACAATAGATGTTAAATTACTTATAAAGAAAAGAATGATTTTCCGGCACCTGGTGGGACCCGAACCCACGACTTCCTGATTGCTGGTCAGGTGCTCTACCTACTAAGCTACAGGCGTTAATTATTTCCCCTCTTACCAGCATATATAAGGCTTTAAATGGACAAGTTCGCTATTGGTGTGGCAGTACTGTGACTACCGTTGCCAAAGCGACAAGTTAAAGAAGCTAGGGTCGGATGATCGGTCATCTGTAGCTGAGTTAGAAGAGCACTTACCCGGAATCCAAGAGGTCGCGGGTTCAGTTCCCACCAGGCAGTTCTTTTCTTTGCGAGCAGTTTATCATCTAACAGTACCACATCATTGGCTATGAGGAGAGAGATTTCTCGACTTTAAGAGCCTTTTTTTTTTAAATTTCAGACAAAGTGAAATAGTTGTATTTTTTGATTGGCTTGATTTTTTTACAATGAAGTACATCATGGGAAAAAAACACCGTGAAATTTTGAGACCATGAAAAAATTTTCCCCCCACTGTAAAAAATGTTAAAGTTCGAGGTCACACATCACGTTTTCCGTGAAAAGGGAATTATGATTATGTTTTCAGTGCTATAAGTTTAGAAAAAAAATACATACTATATTTCGGTTTCCATATTCTGTTAGAACAACACTGTCTTCTTATAAATATCCACTTATTTCCATGGTAACTTGTTGCTTTCCATTTTTATGCTGCAACAAAAAGTGTGCAAAATGCCATTTTTGCCCTTATTGTCTTGGTTAAGGGTGGGGGGAGGTCTAGGACTCAAATGTTGGTGAAAAATGACTAAAACAGCGGTTTTCAGATTTTTATCTAAAAAAACTTCAAAAAATTTTCTGCACATTTTGGTACCAAATTTATCTCTGTAGGTATTTTCTTTCACTTTCAAATGTGAATTTTAAATATGTTCGATTAAATTTTTAAAGGACCAAAGTGTGTAAATAACCTAAACAGAGTATTTTTGTGATCCTGTAATAATTATGTAATACACGTCATATTTTACTTTTGTTTAATTTATTAGCATGTGGGTGTACACACACAAACAATTTTACACAAAAAATTTAATTACGTAACGGAACTTAATCTGGAGCTGAAACGGGTCCAAAGTAATTATACAGTCCAATATAGTGAAGGTATATAAACAATCTCGAGACCAAAAACTCATTCATCTTGGATGTTTTTGCCTTTGTGCAAAATAATGCCCCGCCTATGTTCTTTTTCCTTTCTTTTTTTATTCTTATTTTGTTGAATTAAAATGAAATTAGTTTATAAAGGATATGACATTTATTCTCCATTATTGTAATTTTCATTCATTCACGCCTACTATGATATTCCTTCCCATCGTTCTGTAACAGCCATTTTTTAATTTGTTTAAACATATTTTTATTATTCACCCATTTTATCTTTTCTGGAATTTTGTTCCACATATTTGGCCCTTTGTATATTATGCAATCACGTCTTGACTCTCTTATTATTTTTGGCAATTGCAGATTGCTTGTATTATTCTAAATCTCTTAAAGTTTTGTTTGTTTTGTATTTCGACTATTTCAGCGTGCTTGTTTTCCTTTATTCTTTCAAACATTTTAACACAAACACAGTATCTACGAATTTTATAGATGGTCATTATTTTTAAGTTTAGCTTGAGTTCTCCACTCTAATCGTGAATTCAATGTATTAATTTAAGAAATCGCTTTTGTAATCTTTCCAGTCTTTGAAGATTTAATCTCCCCAACTTTCCCCCAAACACTATCACAATACAGTATTTGGCTGTATAGTAATATATAATATAATTCGATTTTATTTTTACTAGATAAGCAACTCGAAATCCTTCTAATCATACCAATTCCTTTTCTGATTTTATTGCAGGTTAGGTTAATGTGGTCATTCTAGTTTAGTTTGTTAGTAAGTGTTATACCTAGAAATTTAAGCTTGTCAACAATTTCTATAATTTTTCCATTTATGTTAATATTTAGGCCATCTTTAATATGCTATATATTTTGTTTCCTATTTGTAAAAACCATTATTTTAATCTTATTTGCGTTTACTTTCATCTGGTTAGACATGAACCATCTTTTATATTTTTCTGTTTCTGTTTTCGTTTTTTCTAATAACTTTCTGAGCATCGTTCTCCGTTATTATTATATTAGTGTCACCAGCAAAAATGTAACATTTGCTTGTGTGGATATATTTAATATGTCATTTACATATAGTAAATAGAGAAGTGGTCCAAAGTTATATCCCTGGGGGACCCCAGAATCATTAATAAGTTCTTCCGAGCTTTCATCTTTTATAAAAGCAATTTGTTTTCTATTAGTTAAGTAATCCCTTATGTTTTTTATTTTCCCCATAATTTATATATGTTCATTTTTACAGCAGAATATTTCTATTAATTGCGTCGAAAGCCTTGCTTAAATCGAAATAAATACAAATAGCGTATTGTTTATTTTCTATCGCATAAGCATATCTATCAGCATGAAAGTGAAAATACAAGATGATAATGAAGTAGAACATGAAATCATTGTACAGGAAGTTTTGAAATCTGTTTTATACTGCGATGGCAGTGAGTATAGTATCACATTCCGGGTTGCCGTTTCATTTGATAAGATGTCGTATCCTGGAGAAATTAGTGAAATTGAAGATAATGATATCAATGTGAAGTGTATGAAAAGGCATGGAAAAAATACCTTCACGCTATTAGAAGGAGGTAATTACTAGTAAAAAAGGGTATGCAAATCTTATGCAAAATATGTGCCCTATTTCTGTTAAATGCACGATTTTTTTTTTATCTTTCTGAAACAGATTTTAAAACTGTTCGCAAATTGCGCGGAGAAACTAACAATTTTAAATAGGAGTTGTAATTTACAATTTTTTTTTACCTAGTTTTTGCATGTAAAAAGCTTTTCAAAAATGTTCCCATGCGTCAGTTTACATAAGTGCATTATTCAAAAATGTATGCCTTTTCGTCACTTTTTTCCTTAAAAATGGCAGGAGAGTGCACTGTTTTTTCTTTTTCTTTTTCAGGTGTTAGTAGTACATATATTCAACTATACTATGATATTGTTTATTTTTTTCTTTTCTATTCCATCAAAATAATGCACAAAACCTAGTCACATAACTTGTCAAGCATGGACTATACCATTTGGAACAAAGGATGGGGGGGGAGGGAAAAGAGCTGGTTTATTTTCTGACTGGGGAAAAATTGGGCACTAGCTGGGAAAATTTAGAGGTTTGAAGTTTATATTTTAATGTAGCATACTTAAACTGTACCTTGGACACGTCGCTTTTCAACTTTTGACGGAGTGTTGACCTCCCCCACTGCCCCTTGGCTATGGCCTTGGGATAAGAAGTATTATCATTGACTGCTTTTTCGTAATGTTTGTTATTTGTTTTCTTGAAAATGGCATGAGGTCCCACTGTTTTTTCTTTTCCATATGTTAGTATATATACTCAGGTACAAAATAGTATACCTCGTTATTTTTTGCACTGATGCTTTTTTGAGATAGGCCTGATTACAAAATTGTCGGTTTTGCAATTTTTGAATATTTAACTGGTCATATCTACTAACAACACCAATATCTCAGTAAAGTGATATGTCAGTTAGATTGTCCTAATAGTGAGCTCTCATGTTCAGTAAACAAAGTATTGCGATGAGGTTGCTTAACCAAGATAATAAAGGCAGAAAATGGGCAAAAATGGCATTTTGCACACTGTTTCGTCGCAGCATAAAAATGGAAAGCAACAAGTTACCATGGAAACAAGTGAATGTTTATAAAAAAGACAGTGTTGTTTTAACAGAATATGGAAACAGAAATTTAGTATGTAGTTTCTTTCTAAAGCTACAGCACTCCAAACATACTCGCAATTCACTTTTCACGGAAAACGGGATGTGAGACTTAGAACTTTGACATTTTCTACAGGGAAGGCAAAATTTTTTCATGGTCTCAAAATTTCACGGAATTCATTTCCCCATGATCAACTTCATCATGAAAAAATGAAGCCAATCAAAAATACCAGCTTTTAAAATATCACTTTTTGTCTGAATTTCAAAATAATGGTTTTAATATCATACTTGTTTTCGCCAAATTAAATCAGTCAGAAGTGCAAGTTATCAAAAACTTTGCTATTTTAATGCCAAGAAAAGTAATATTTTTTTAAACATTAGGAAAGCGACTAGGATTTTCACTGTTTTCGAAATTACACCCCAAAAGTAAGAACACAATTCGGAAATCCGAATGTGGAGAGAATAAATTCGAACTAACCGCTCTGATACTGTTAAGCTGATCTGCTTGGCGACAAAAGACTTCAACAAATTTATTTCTAACCATTATTGTGTAAGACGAAAGCGGGAGTCTTCAACCCTCCTTTATATACTCGCGGAAAAGCTAGCTTGGTACACTGACAAGGGCGCGGAGCAACATGATTTCGGCAGTGCGATATAGTTGCCCTTTCTTACGAAATGTACCAAGGTACATTTCGGACATAAAGCTATTAAAAATAATACTCAAATGCGCGGCAGTAGGCAGATGCGTGTAATTTGGCGCGTGGAATTTTGGCAACCGCGCTTTTCTGCATTACAAACTTTGGCGATAAACAGGCCCGGTGCGACCATAAGGCGAACTGGGCGGCCGCCTAAGGCGGCATCACGATAGACTTTTTGTTGCTTAATGCACCACTATACGATAATCGAAATAAACTCAACAACAAATAAATGGAACTAAATGGATTATCGCTTGCCCTGGTAAAGCCGATGGTTACTTTTGATTTTACAGACGAGAAAAAAAAAAAATAATTTCAACGAGAAAGTTTGGAGGGGCTCTTCCTCTAAACACCCATTCTGTGGTTTAGCACCCCCCCCTTAACCTCATGGTGTTGAAATCTCTTAGCTAACTAAGTATCGACGAGGTGTCAAGATATATATAGTTCTGCATCGTACATCTCAGCTGCTTATATATTTTCCTTCCTAAATATTCTTTCTTGGAAACAGATTTCCTCCCCAGAACACATGGTGCGGATTAAGTCGTAACCCTAAGCCGCTTTTGGAGATTCCAGAGGACTGTGGTGGGGTGGTGGGTGAGTAGGCACACTTATAAAAGAAAACCGGCTATGTCACAGTGTGTACAATTATGGGAGTTGGGCATTATGGTTTTTACATGCAATCAGTTAGTCCTGGAGACTTGGAAGTCCCACTTCTATTTTCATACTTCCGCATCATTATCGGAACAAGAAAGATGTAAAAACATGCCAGTTACCATTTATATTTCAAGTAAGTAATATTTATTTGAACTCAAAGATTACATAATATTTAAAATTCATTTATAAGCGTATACTCTTAAAATTTAAATAAAAATAATTTATGAAATTGATCACTGAGCTTGCCTTCCTCTGGAAAAAGTGCTAGGAAGTTTCGTTTCACTTTTATAATTTATGACACACGTATTTTAGTGTAATTAAATAAATATCATTATCCATGCGAATATTCTAAATCTATATTATATCTTATTGGTTTTAAATTTTTGATGTTCGTATATCAAGAACAGCGGCGAATCTAGGCAAAAAAATTTGGGAGGCACAAATTCCTATCTATGTGCACGGGCAGAATAATAAAATCTGGTTATATTTGTGGGGGTTATGACCCCATCTCTATCGTAGAACCGCCACTGATCGAGAACTATCTTTATTATATAACTAGCCTATTGATGATTTTAATAATTTCTTTTTGTGTTTGGTATACAGTAAAATCTGTGTATAACGATGTTCTATAAACTGTTAAAGATATCGTTATAGACAAAATTTAATAAAATACGCTTTGTAATGGACATTATTTAATTTTTATTAAGACCATGTTCAGGGCCAGATTATGGCAAGGGCTCGAGGGGCCCCGCGAAAGGAGGGGGCCCCAAAAAATGTTATTTGACAATTTTATTTAATGTGATAAAATAGTAAATTAATACAAAAAAACGTTTTTTCTTCAGATTTACAATCCGAAACAAATTCAGAGAAATCATAGCTGGCATCTAATTATAACTACTATAACCACAGCTTTGAGAATTGGATAATAAAAGAGCAGAGTTTTCAAAAACACAAAATTGTTACACCGATACCACATATTATTCAA